>PVKA01005293.1:0-91663 GCA_004027165.1 Ctenomys sociabilis
AAAAAAAAAAAAAAAAAAAAAAAAAAGAAGAAGAAGAAATTAAAATGGAAATTACAAAGTATCTTGAAACAAATGAAATCCAATGTAACAGATAATATGAAATATAGTAAATATAATTATAATTGAAAAGCTTATAGCAAGAAACACCTACATTAAGAAAGGAAGATTTCAAATAAGTAGCTTAATTTCATACTTCAAAGAACTGGAAAAAAGCATAAGCCAGCCCACAATTAATGGAAGAAATATTACAGAATTCAGCAGAACTGAAAAACAAAATATCAACACTAAGTGACAAACTTTTAGATAAAATACTTAAGTAGAAGAGGAGGCTCAAATAAAAATCATAAACAAAAGACAATATAACACACTCAACAGATGTAAAAAGTATCAGAAGAGAATACTATGAACAATTATACATTAGAAAATTGGACAATCTAGAAGAAATTCAACACCTAAATCTAATTCCTGTGTCCCCAGGAGGCACCAGTGGGTGTATATGCATGGCTTAGCCTGCCCGTTGTGCAGCTTCTGGCCACTGTTGCCCTGGAGGAGGCAACTGGAGTGTCCACTGCAAATGCCCCCCTCATCTGTCTGTCCCACCTCCTCTCTCTCCACAATGGTGTCTTCATGGATGAATTCCACATATTACTATTTCTGTTGATCTGAATCCCACAGGAACAGTTCCCCTATTCAGATCCAACTGCCTCATTATTTTTAATGCATGAATCATGTGATATAGGCCAAATTTTAAAAAAGCATCTGCTGAATCGTCTTAGGAAATGAGGAAAGAAGAGATGATGGTACTGGAAACATTTTCTTCAATATCTCCAAATCACCAAGCCTCTTGCATTGTGGGACCTTGTATCCACTAACATTTCTTCTATGAGCATCTGATACATTATCCCCGCTCTGGAAGGGTCGGTGATGAGGGCTGAGAGTGCAGAAGCAAGAGTCATCTTTGCCCCAAAGCAGCAGCCAAAGAAAAAGAAGAGCAGGCTAAAGGCTGCTTGGCCTCTCACCAGGGAAGCTCTACTACAGAGAGGCCTGGGAGCAGGTGGGGAGGAGGGACCAGGAACAGCGTGCAGACCACAGAGGCTGAGAGGTCTAAGACGGGCTCTGAATTCCATCATGTATCCACTTCATTTATCATTCAGTCGCTTATTAAATGCTTTGTTAAATTGACTGCTCCATAATTAATTGTTCTTTTATCAGCCATCTGCTCAGGTGCAAAATCCCCAGTGCCAACAAAACCTTTCCTGTATTATCCAAAACCTTGAAGTTGTGGAGTTTGACACAGAAAAAGGGAATTTAGGTCAAAGCAAATTAAGAAGAAAAGCAGCTTCCACTGATTGCCACGTTACTTCCAATGGAGTCAGATGTCCCGGCCAACTGATTGTGGTTGGCAGGGAGGCTGGGAGCAGTGTGGCACATGCTCAGGTCGGCTGCCAATGTTTTCCAGATGCCACCGCCTGTCCCTGCAAGCCCACAGTGCCCTTTTTCTGAATAAATTACAGAGCAGTTACATCCTCAAACCAGAGGGAGTGCTACCCCTACCTTGCTTAGCACGCTGTTGCAGAAGGTCTCAGAAGGTCCCAGGGCCATTGTGTGGAAGGGGCTCAGAGCCAGCAACCCCAGCACTATGGCCAATTGCCCGCATGGAAGACAGACAGTGGAGCGCTTAAGCGAAGCCTCAAAGTGCCACCTGCTCTGGGTGATAAAACAAGGGATGGTGTAAAATGGCAAAAACCTAGTCAGAACATCTACGTTTTTTATTTTCAGGCATCCTGGTTTTCTCCCAGCTGCTCCCAGTTCTACTGAAAGACTGAATGGCCACAGGGCTGTCATCAGACCACAAGAACTAAGACCGCAACCTGCCCAGGCATTCAAAGACAAACATCTGCAAACAGCAGCCCGGAAGCCAGCCAGCCCTAAGTAGGGCTCAGAGGAGGTCAGACTGCATGTCTAGCAAGAACCCAGGTCATTATCAGCCCAAGTCACAGGACTGATTAGTAATAACAGCTTCTCTGATTTTTGTGCCCACATCCTATTTTGGGGCAATCAAGGAAAGCCAAATACAAGGCCCTAGTGAGTCACGCAAGAACCACTGCTGACTGACTAAACCTCGCTAAGCCAACAGCTTCCGCCAGGCGCACAGGAGGCCTCCTTCCTCCCTGCTGCAGAACCCTCCGCGGCCTGAGTCTCTAGCACGCCCAGATACTGCAGACAGACTCCGGCCACAGCCAGCACTGGGTGGGACCCCACAAGCACTCCGAGAGCGCTGCTGCCTCTGTCCCACGCTGCATGCAGACTCACTGTTACACAGCAACCTGGAGATCCAGGCTCCAGACTTCATCCCCTGAAGTCCTTTATAGGCAAGTCCTGGAGAACCAGCAATGGAAGGAGTGAGAGAGGGAAGGATTCTTGGCTTGGAAGGAAAGTAGCATTTTTATCTTTCTAGAAAAAGTTTTGTTGTGAGACATAGTGACAAAGATAGATGATAGGTAGGTAGATAGATAGATTTAGATAGTTTTTTTTTTCCTTCTCTGGTGTGAAGGATGAGTTGAGGGAAGGCAAGATCATAGTGAGAGGAAAGAGGTTCATCCTGTTAGACAGCAAGTGGTGAGAAAGCAGGAAGGGAAAGTCAGCTCTAACCACAACAAAGCTGACAGTCCTCATCATGCCAGCTTTCCTCCTTGAAAATTGGCCACATGCTTGCTGGCTCGGGTGTGCACTCACACCCTCACAGAACCCCCGCACGCACACACACGCACTTTCCCCAAGATTCCATCTTAACATCCACCAATATTCCCTTTACTTTTCTTCTCATTCATATTCATTCCCATGATCCTTTAGAGTACATTTAAAATTAGCATAGAGAGCAAAATGTGCATATCATCAAATAAGGTATCAATACATAGAATATTCTAGATGTAAAACTACAATGAAGGAAAAAAAGACTAACAAAAATAATGTAAATCAACACTCTATCCTTATTCTCTTTTGAAGTCATAGTTGTTGCCTTCTCAAGGCAGTAACACTGAAATCCAGGAACCAGGAGGAAACTTGAAATATTGAGTTTATAAAAGGCCACGTGGTTTTTCTTACACACTCACTGCCTGTATTAGCTTTCTGTAACTGTAATGAAATACTTGACATAAAATCATCTCATAAAAAGCAAAGGGTTGTTTGGGCTCACAATTTTGGAGGTTTCAGTTCATGATTGATAAGCTCTGTTGTTCTGGAGCCTGTGAAAAGACAGCACTGCATGCATGGTGGGCCAAAGCTGCTCATCTTGCAACCAGGACAAGAAGAGGAGGAGGAAGAGGAGGAAGAAGAGGAGGAGGAGGAGGAAAAGGAGGAGAAAGAAGGAAGAGGAGGAGGAGGAAGAGGAGGAGGAGAAGAAGAAGAGACTGGCATCCCACCATCCACTGTGAGGACACCTCTGTGATGGAGCAAAGCCGAGGTCCCACCTCTTAAAGACTGTCACCCCCAACAGCACTAAGCTCTGACCCATGGGGTTTTGGAGGACAATCCAGATCCAAACTATAGCACTTCCCCACCTGACTCCACTGTCCTCAGTGATTTCCTCTCCAGTTCTGTGTCTGTCACTTACATCTGTAGCATTGCTTATACTTAAATTCTTGCTTTGAAATCCAGAAAATGAAGAATCAGTGGTTACACATGAGGAGGGTGAGAGAATGTTTAATTCCTTCCCAGGTAAAATCACTGGTCTTGTGTTTGATGTTCACACTCCCTGGACATCAGCACAAACCTTTGGACAGTTCCCAAAGTCCCACCTCAAACACCTCTACACTTGTTCTTACCTGGTGGCTCCCAGTGACCCTCTGCTGCACAGCAGGTGTGAACACTCAAGAAAAATCACTTAGTGTAAGTCAGTCCTGGTCATTATTCCTGATGACCCTCCCCCATGCCTATTCCATGTCAGTCACTGCTAGTGTGGCACTCCTCCATCAAATAATTCCATCAAGTATTTGCCTCTGAAGTTTTCTCCTCACCTCTTTCCTGCAAAAATGTGACCTCCTTTTCTTTGAAATTCAATCCAAGACCAGGGAGATAGCTCCTGGATTGATAATAGAATAAGCATTTGCCTGGCAAATTCAATCCCCAGTTCCACAGAAAAAAAGAGAAAGAAATTCAATCCCCACATCTCCTCTCAGCTCCCCCAGCTAAGGCCCTCATTAAAGGGGTCTCTCAATCTTATATGTGCATTGGTTTCCATCCTGACAAGTTCTCCTCTCCTCTCTAGACTAAAGATTACAGACTTTGCTGCCAACAGATGAGGGACAGTGTGAAATCTAGTCCTCAAAGATCAAGATTTCAGAGACCTTGTCTGTATTTACAGCTCTGAGGGAAACAGGAAGAGTTTTGAGAGCATCTTCATCCAGAACATGGACTCAACCTTTATCTGCAGGGAATGCAGGAAGCAGAAAGCAAGTTGAGAGTCAGCCAGGTCACCAGGGGTGGCTTGGGGCTTCCACTGTGGTGGGAGCTATTCTTGTCTGCTAGGGAGAGCATGCTCAAGTTGAAGAGTCTGAAGGTATGGAGGAAAGAAATACAATGAGCCTTCTTCACAAGACCTCAATGGACCTTAAAGTGCAGTTTAGCTAAGTGTGACAGGGACAGAAATGCTGAAGGTTGTGTAGCCTAATCCTGTCCCCAGTTGGTCTTTCAAAGGCAATACACTGCTTTGCCACTTACTTGTCAGGTGTGCTTTCCCTGAATAGAGTGACAAAGGGAGACACAGAAAGAGCAAGTGGGAGAGAATGAATCAGTCTACACAAGGAAGGCTGTCAAGACAGACCTGGGACAAACCACAGCCACAGCTCCTTGTAGGCTATGAGAAGGCTGAGGAGCTGGCCAGAGTGAGCAGGGGTACGGGCACCAGGGAGGCTGGGAATTCAGTGGGCAAGGACAGCAGGCGTTGACCATATCCACACAGTAAGCAACAGCTTGGGGAGAACAATATCTGCAACAGATTTTCCAGCAGTCTTTCCTGTGTGGTGCTAAGGTCTGTGTCCAGCCCATTTTTCACACTCAAGTAGTCTGCTAGTGCTTTATTAAGGTTGGATTCTGCCTCTTGGACACAGAGTCCTGCTGAGGGTGCCTTCTTGGCTGCAGAAAGGAATCCCCTTGTTTCCTAGCTGAGAGGCAGTCAGCACAGGGGGCCTCAGTCACCCACCACCCTTTGGCTGAAATAGCTGATGTAGAACTGGGTGTAGAGTCATGTCACCACAGCCAGCTGCTGGACTTGTGCTTTGAAGGGCTTGGGAAGTCTACAGTCTCCAGCTGAGACATCCAAGGTGGGGAGCAGCCCCTCAAAGTAGGAGGAAGTGAGGAATCGTCCCTGTGTCCAGGTTAGCTTTAGGTCTACTAGGCCTCCCCATAGACCTACTAGGTCTACTAGGCTGAGCCAAACCTTCACATAGATGTGGGTTCTGAGGCAGCAAAAGTCTGTGAAAATGCTTCTGACAGTCTTCTGGCTGGATATTAGTATTTCAGGGAGATAGTGGTGCACAATTATGTAGAATCTGGATACTTCACAGGAAGCTGGGAAGTGCTAGGCTGCCCCTGAGACCATAAGCCAGTGCCAAGACCAAGACCCTTGCAGGGCTTCCATGGTCACCCTGGGCTACACAGGTGGCTTCGTTGGAGTAGAGGGTGAAGTTTCAACAGAGCTGCTGTGTTACTCCGTGATTTGGCTTGTGCCTAGATGTTCCCCCAAAACCTCTCGCAATCATGGGGCAGGCTTCTAGAGTTTGTGATTAATCTATGACCCAATGCTGGGATTATGGGAAAGACAGCCTAAATGTAATACACAGGAAAGAGGCTCGCTCTCTACCACCGGTCCTCCCTTATTGCTCTTGATGCTTTATTGTTTTCCACCACCATGAACTGCTGCCCTCTACCATGTGTCATTCTGCCTTAGAGCCAGCTGATTATGGACTGAAACCTTCATAAACTGTGAGCTAAATAAGCCTTTCCTTCTTTAATTTTGGGTATAAGGTATTTTGTCCCAGTAATGAGAAAAAAGTAACTTAAGACACTGCACAAACCATTTATAGTAGGGAGTTACTGTACTTAAAAAAGAGTTATCCTTCTTTGTATGAATTCTAGATGTTGGCAAAGCCAATTTAGATGAAGACCACAGTGTCTGTGATCAGAAATAAGAATAAATAACAACACTGAGACCCAAGTTGACAGTGTAGGCCTGGGTGCAGGAAGTGTCACATGTGTGATTAAACCAGCTGAAGGCAAACTTTTGACAAACAAGAATTGGACAGATGGTGGTAATTTCGATTTCCAGGCCTAATCAGAGCCCTCCACCCTGAGCCATCTGCTGTGGGTACACCATGCCTCCAATTCACTTTCAGATGGTGGAGGGGACAATGTACTTAACCCTAAACTCCTAGTGCTTCACTTACCTAAGAACTTGATGTACACACCCAGTAAGAAACCAGCTCAAGCCTTGGGGCAATGGATATGACCAGTCCTAGGGCAAAGTAGAGTGGGTAGAGCTCTACCTGAAAGGTGGTCAGCAAGGGGCCTGATGGAGATGCACGTTCAGAGACTCTGAGTAATTCTTCAGGATTCTGAGGAGAGATGGGTGTGTGGGTGGGAGCAGGCAGTAGTAAAATTTCAGTAAGTAATTTACCCATAGGCTAGGGAGCCCTGAGGCAGTGCGTGTTCACTCAGATTTGAAAACACACTTGACAAGTTGAGTAAGTAATCTAACTTGCTCTGCTTTCTCAAAGATGGCTGATGATGGGAGGGCATTCGTCTGATGTTTTGTCATTGCTAGTGGCTCTTTGTGGTGTTGCTGTTTCTTTTGTTTGTTGTTCTTGTTGTTTAGCAGTAGTGACAGATGACCAGCAAAAGACCAGAAATCCCTTACGAATGGCGACATTCATGGCACACTGGGCACTTGGCTCAGAGTAGGAAGGTGACTAGGAACAGAGGCAGGGGCTCTCCCAAGATTAGAAGAAAGTGAAATGGCCCTTCACAAGGTAAACTCTATCATCTCGCCCCTAACAACAACTTGTAGGATCTTATTTCATGATCTGACCACCACCTCTTGGTAAGGCTCTTCTGGTGCCAAGCAGACAGAGCCATCAAGATGAGCAGTGGGAAGACTGCTTTTGAAGAGGAGCACCTTGAATATGAGTGATTTCAATGCCAATGTTGCTAAGATAAATAGAGCTGCATTTGAAAAATGAGGTGTAAAAATTCTTTAAGGATCTCACAGCATTTCATAGAAGAGGTAGTAGGAGGTATGTTGAAGACTAGGAGTGAGCTTTACTTAGTGAGGAAAAGAAAGCAGGACTATCAGATACCACCTACCCCCTCTGGCTGCTCCTCATCCTTCGTTGTAATCCTCTCCTCTTTAGAGAAGGTGGTCTTGACTTGCTTTTCCAATCAGACTGTGTTTATCTACCAAGAGCTTTTCTCTGTGTGCTGCACATCCTGCTGGGCACCCTTCACAATACACTTGCAGCAGGAACAAGATGCCTATTCAATAACAGTGCTCTTTGTGTCTTCTGGGTGTCACACAGTCACAGAATAAGAATGTACATTCAGTTCCAGATTTGGTACAATTGTAGAGAAAGACAGGATCCTATAGGGGTCCTAAACAAATTATATTTATTTTTTCTGTTTTACTTCTGATTTTCCTCCACATTTTCTCTTATCTATTGTCCTTTAGTTATGAGGTTTTAAAGGATAAGGTTTTTCTTAATATATCTATTTGTACCAGTGGGTAAGTTTTGCATAATACATGTTGTGTTGCTGACTGACCTCTCACTTTGCCATTTCAGACACCAAATTCTTCCAAATTTATAACTCCATGGTGACAAGGGAGCCACCCAGTCCTTTATCCTCAACTCTGTGGGAAGGAGAGACAAAGACCAAGCCAACAGAAAATGTAACCAAAATGAGTCTGTGTTTGAAAGTGACTGTACAAATAACCCCAGCAGCAGAGTTGTAAGATCTACCCATTTTGAAAACAATCTTGAATAAAGGATCTTTAGTCAAGGAGAAAAGGAAGTTAAGCATGAATTAACTAACAAGGGTTAAAATCCACCTAGAGACAGATGAAATAATCATGCAAACATTTAGACAGTAAGTCGGAAATCCATCGTTTTGATGAAGAATAGGTTGACCATCACACTCCTAGTTTGTGGCCCTAATACGTAAGAGCCCACGAGCAGAGGGAGTGACAGCATTCATGTTTCTTACTACAGATGGAAGACAAGGCAGGGCATCCAGAACCACCAGCCCAAACTCTAAGCCCTCTTTCATTTATTTATTTATTTTTGTCTTTTTTGAGACAGGGTCTCGCTATGCAGTTCAGGCTGGCTTTAAGCTCACTTTTTCAGACCCAAGGAAACACTTGCAGTGGTTACCAGGAAGCCTGTATGGTGATGGGTACAGAGAGTTCCGTCAGTGCCTGATGCAATACAGGAAATTATTTCTGCAGACTTTCCTGACTTGTTTTATTCTGGAAATTCCATGAGGAACCGTGAAAATGTCAGCTGCAGCACAATTTCAGCAAGAAGCATGGCTAAATCTGCATAGAGAATTTTTTTAAAAATAAAGTGTTAAAGGATTCCAGGAAAGCTGAGACTACATAGACTGGATACCAAATTTCTGCCTCTGTCTCTTTTTCTGTCTCTCTGTTTCTCTTTTCCTCCTTTTCCCTTCTTCTTTCCTTCCCTCTCCCACCTCTCCCTCCCTCTATCTAGTCTCTATGTTTTGAGTACTTGTAGAGTTCCAGAAAAAATTAGTGGACCATATGTAGAGTTCCTCTGTGCCGCCTCTGGCTTCACACCAGCACATTTTCCCTAACAGGGGAAAAAGGTGTATGAACATGATACATTTGTTACAACTGATGAGCCAGCATGAGTACTCAATTCTTAATAAAAGTCTACAGCTTATGTTAGGTTTCACTTTGTATGTTGTACATTGTCTGACTTTTGGCAAACGTATGACATGTGTACAACATTATAAAATCATACAGAATATTCTCATGGCCCTGTTAATCTGTGTTCCACTTACTTCCTGCCTCCATCTTAAGCCCTGAAACCACTGATCTTTTATCAACCCTGAGTAGGCTTATTTCCCAGGGCCATATAGTGGGGATTATGTAGTCCACAGCACTGTACTCACACTGGCTTTTTTCTCTTAGCATTCCAGGGCATTTCTTTCTATTTCTGAATTATTCCTTATGGACAAATAATTATATCCCAGCTTATTTGTCTAATAACTTTTCAAATGACATGTTGGCTGCTTCCACACTTTGGCAATGATTAATTGGTTATTAGTTAAAATCAATATTTCTTGTGTGGGTTTTTCTGTAAACACATATTTTCAGCTTATTAGGGTAAATACCATGGGCATAATTGCTAATTCACACAGTAAGAACATGCTTAGTTTTGTAAGAAATGAACAAATTGTCATCTGAAGTGGCTTTTTAAAATTTATTTATTTATTTGGTACATGGTCTTGCTATGCAGCTTGGACTCGTAGCGATCCTCCTACCTCAGCCTCCTCAGAGCTGGGGTTACAGGTGTGTGACACCACACCCAGTTTCAGTGGCCAGAGTGGCACACCTGTGGTTCTGGGCACTGCATGGTGTGCAGTACCAGTGATCAAACCCAGACCCTTGCACCTACAGGTGCAAGCTTAGACCACGGAGCTGCTTCCCCAACCCAAGATTGCCACTTTTGTCCTATTTATCTTATAGAAAGAGATTTATGTGTCTACATGTTGCATTTCATTTTCTGAAGGTCTATAAGTTACTTTTTGATATGGACGTCCTGTTGTTCCAGTACCATTTGCTGGGGGAAAAACACCTATTTTTTTCTCCACTGCATTTCCTATGCTCTTTTGTCCTAATGGGCTGGCTGTGTTCATGTGGGCATACTATTTATGGTTTGTTATTTTTCTCTATCAATTTATTTCATTATTCTTTTGTCAATGTACTGGTCTTGATTATTGTAGCTGTGTACCGATGCCTGAAGTAATGTCAGTCTTTTGTCTTTGTTTATCTCCTTCAGTATTATGTTGGCTATTTTGAGTCTCATCTTTCCATATGAACTTTAAAATTAGTCCTTTCATGTCTACATAATAATCTTCCAGGATCCTGATTAGGATTGCATTGAATCTTTATATCAAGTATGAAAGAACTGACAATGTTAACTATTCTAATCCATGTATATGAAATATCTATATACTTAATTCTTTCATCAGAGATTTATGATTTTCCTCACATATCTTGTACATATTTAGTTAGACTTATACACTGAACTATCACATTTTGTGTGCTAATATAAGCAATATTACATTTTTAGTTATAAACTGCAATGATTAGTATTGATATATGAGAAAGAAAGATTGCATATATTAACTTCTAATACTGAGAAGTTGCTATAATAACTTAATTAGTGCCTGGATTCATTAGCTAATTCTTTGTGACATTTTAATGCAAACCACCAGACTATCTGCGAGTAAAGATCATTTATTTGTCCCCTATCAATCAGTGTGCATTTTCTTTTCTTCTCTTATTGCATTTAGTGGTACTTTCCCGCTTTGTTTGGTTCCAAAGTTAGTGGGAAATAGAGTTTCTCACTATAAAAGTGATGTTAGCTGGGGAGCTGGCTCAGTAGAATAAGTACTTCCCTGGCAAGTGCAAGGGCCTGAGTTCAATCCCCAGTTCTGCCATAAAAGTGATGTTAGTCACAGGGTTTTTGAAGTTATTCTTTGTCAAGTTGAATGGATTCCCTTCTATCTCTAATTTACTGAGAACATAAGATTTTTCCTGTTTAGCTAGATGTAGTTGATAATATCTATTGCTTTTTACAAATGCATTCCTGAAACAAATCCTAATTGGTTATGTATATAATAATTTTTAACATAATAATATATTCATTGAGAAAGAAAGTTTCTAAGAGGGTTGGAAGAGGATTGCCCTCTAATACTTTTTATATGTTGTCAGATTTGACTTGCTAATATTTTGCTGAAGATTCTAAATGTACGACCATGTAGTAGTTAGTGTTCAGTCTTTTGTACTTACACTATGTTTGTCTGGTTTGATACAGGGTACCTTGGCTCACCCATTTTATTTGGTCTGTAGTTCTGGAGAAGACAGCTATGGTCACACCTTCACCCTATATGGAGTACAAGAGAAAGTGAAATTTCATTGAACTCTTCTGTTCAAGAACCAAATGACTCACAAAGAGAAATGTCTGTGAACTAAATACTGTATTAAGGTGGTGCCTTAGCTTTCCCTGTTTCTATATTCTAGAAGAGATTATAAAGAATTGGTACAATTTCTTGAATACTTAGTTGAGTTCATTTGTAAGTTTATATGTGATGGGGGCTTTCCATTGGAACATTATAAATTATTGACTTTTTTCTTTAAATATATTGATCTGTTCATATTATCTGTTTTATTTATGTGACTTGTTGTAAGTTGTGCTTTTTAAGTAATTGGCCTTGTAGCTGCTCTAAGAAGCCAGGCCCATCCTGAACTATTGGTCTGTGTCATAGAGGAGGATGAGGAAGAATTCATTAAAGAGGAAGAAGTTCTGAAAGAGATGTCCACAGAAGAGAAAGAAGCACACCAATATGGAGCAGAGTGACTGACAGGCCCTCTGCATTCAGAGGAACGGGGTGAGGGTGGGGTAGTGTGGGGCCCCTGGAGGGGCAGCGGGGAATTGTGTCTCCTCTGCTCAGAGGGCAGGGACTAGAACAGGAAGGCCACCGCAGAGTCCAGCAGTCACTGATCCTGGATTAGAAATATGCTTGAAACAGTTACACAGGACATTTTTCTTATGTTGGTAAAAAATGAAACATGTAATTCTAAAGTGAGCTAGAAGGGGCAGAAGCAGTCTGTGAACAAGGGGTGGCCCCAGAGCTTAGGCTTCTGAAGACACGGGCAGCCGGAGAGGGAAGGTGATCTCTCCAAAGTTAGAGTACTTGGTAGCGTGAGACAAAAGGTAAGCCTAACTGCAGAGACAAAAAATCTATTTCACTCTTGGAAAGAGATCCTAAGATCTCAGCAAATTATCTAAGAGGCAAAAAAAAAAAATGTGTACAGTCAAAAGAAGCTAGAAAGCTCCCCCAGATGGCTGGGAGAGGACTAAGCCAACACTGGATGAATTGACATTTGAATGGCAATGGAATAAATAAAAATAAACAAAAAAGGAGGATATAAAAGAAGGGCTATTTTGTAGTGAAAACATATGTAGTTAGCATAGGTATACCACTACTTTCTCTTAGTTCAATGAGAAGAAAGTTTTGAACTAATTGTGTTTAGACAAGATATCTTGCCTGCATCTTGTACTATGAATAACTACTATAAGACAATAATATGCAATGTATTAACTATTATAACTGTTCTACTGACGTGTTTGGAAACTGTCGCATTGCTATTTCTTTCTTAATAAAATTAATTAAAATAAAAGATAAGAGAAGCTGAAACAGAACCTCAGGAGGAGAGTGGAATCTCTGTGGCCCATCTTCAGCATCTGCCACCAGAAAACCCGCTCTATCTTTGACCTCTTTTACAAGCAGAAAGCTGGGAACTCTATTAATATTGTATTAAAGAAGACTACACAGACAAAAACCTGATTGCAAAGTGGAAAGATCAACGGCCTGGGAATTGGTGCTGCCTGAGATGCATTCAGACACCAATGTTGGGACCAACTGCATTTGCTGGGTTCCCGGAAGCAAGCTGGAAGTGGGTCGCATCGTGGAGCGCACGCACCGTGGCTGGCGGGGCTGCTGTGGCTGAGGCCCCTCGCCCGGAGCCCTCTCCGTCCCACGCTTCGGACCTTGCAGCTTCCTCCTGAGCTACCCCCTTCCTGGGAGCAACTTGCCATCTTGGAGCAGCCCCCTGGCCCTAGTTGGAGAACAGTCTCCTGTGAGATCTGTGAGAGCTTGGTGCTCACCAGCTGTGATTCATAACGATAAAACCTTTAAGCCTCTTGAAAAAAAAAAGAAATATTTGTATGTTTTTAAAATGTGATTTTTGTATAGACTTGTCTACGTGTGCCAATTTGGCATTTCCATGAAGGGACTTCTGCGTGGTAATGCTTGGTCCCTGCAGACTGACTGTTGCAAAAGAGAGAAAGGAAGTCAGGTCAGCAGAGCTGCCCACTGCCCTTCCTCGGTGGAGGGCGGGGTCACACTCACGGGTCTAGATAATGTACTGCATTTCAGAGTCCATGTCTGATGTGGGGGAGCTGAATCTGTGATATGTTGTTTTAATAAACACATAGTGGTCTCTGACTGCTTCTTTTTTTAAAAAAAAAAAAAAGATAGAAATTGCCCTATGCACTGGGCATGGTGGTGCATATCTGTAATCTCAGCACTCAGTAATCTGAGGCAGGAGGATCCCTATGAATTCAAGTCCAGTCTGGGCTACACAGTGAGTTCAAGACCAGCCTACACTACAAAGTGAGACCCTGTCTCAAGAAAAAATATGGCCCATTAATCCAAATTATCAAACTGAGTCCTTTATTATTTTGTTTGTGTTCGTGAAATCAATAAGGGTGGACCCTTATTCATTTCTGTTATTAGTAATTTGAGTCTTGTCGCTTATTCAGGTAGGTTGGCTAGAAGTCTATTCATTTTGTTAATCTTTTGACAAACAGGATTTGCTTTTGGTGACTTTTCTCTATTGTTTTCTCTCTTTCAATCCAAATTCTTTTTTTTTCTCTCTCTCTCTGTGTGTGTGTGTGTGTGTGTGTATGTGTGGCCAGCTCAGCCTACCCTGTACTAAAATACATAAATTTTGAGCTTCTGCTTCAAAATAATAGTTATTATCCTAACTCAGTGCCCTGGCACATTCCCAAAAGACAGAAGCCATTGCAATTCATCTTGATTTCCACAGCATGTGGTGCCTGGGATCGAACTGCAATCCCTGAGCATCTGCCTAAGCCTGCCTAAGCAGGCACTTTCGACCACTGAGCTATCTAGCTGGCCCCAAACTCTTTTTCAATTGTCCTAAATTCTCACCTTCAAAACAAGGGACGAAAAAGGTAATTTGCAGACTGGCCAAATAGCTTAGTGCACTAAAGCACCTACTTAAACAGGCATGGGGACTAGGGTTCAATCCTCCCTGTGCCGTGCTAGGCCCTGGGGGCACATTGAGATGGGCACTGAAACTGGGAAAGGTGGCATGTGCCTTTAATCCCAGCACATGGGAGGGCTGAAAACGGGAGGCTCACTAGAGTCCCATCTGTGTTGTGAGACCCTGTAAACCCTCTAGTATAATACATAAAAAAGAGACCAGAAAAAGGCAATTTGCTGTGATAAAACCAATTCCAATTCATGCCTCAATCCCAGAGAAACTCCAGCTGTTTTAAGACACATCCTTCGACAATCTGAGGAAGGGACAATTGAAACTGTCAGCAGTAGAACATATTTCCCTGGGTGAGCAGAGGACTCCCCAGCTTGGCTCCGGTGGTGTGGCTCCGGTCTTCCTCCTCTCCCACGGGGACCCGGTGTTCCTGCATTTCCGTGCCTTCTGCTTTGTGCTCTCTATTCTCTATCTACGAGAGGAACTCTGCTTTCAGCATCCTCCTCATCCAGTCCAGGACTGGCCAGGCCTGGGAAGTGGGGCTCCTGCCCACGCGCTAAGATCAAACCTTTGCAGAATCAAGTGAACGATCTTAGAAAGATGAGTATCTGGTCATAAAGTAAAAGAAGATCCTGGCTTAGATTTCAGGTGTTTTGGGTGTGCGGTGTTAGAAGAAGTGGGGGGAGGGGCAAAGAGAGACAGACAAAAAGAGTCAGAAACAGACAGACAAAGAGAGACAGAGACAGAGACACAGAGAGAGACAGACAGAGACAAAGAGATCTCAAATAGAGCTATACAACCCTTATTACCAATCCTGGTGCAATATCTCAGGTTACTTAAATCAGAAAATGAAAATTTCACTGGCTCTCTTTATGAGAAAAATATGTGGGGAAGAAGCTGGAATCCAAAGAAATCCTGCTGGAGGTGACTTAGCGAAGTGGCAGGCAGCGCGGCACTTTCCCAAGGGTGCCCTCGCGCGTTTGGGATGCTGATGGCCGCTCCAGGGGAATCCTGACGCGGAGGGGAAACGCGGGCTCCCTGCGGCAGCTGTGAGCATGATGGAGCAGGAAGACCCTGCCGCAGGCGCAACGCGCTCGTCATGGCGCCCGCATCCGCAGGGTAGACCCCAGTGCGAAGGATGGGGCAGGACGTGGGTCCTCAGGGTGACCGCCAGACTGCAGCCTCTTCGGTCTTTAATATTAAGGTGCCATTTTTCAACTGCTGCTCTTCATCTGAACTTCTGTGAAGAAAACTGCCATAGGCTGCTTCCCCGAACACGTGCGCCGTCTTCTTGCAGTCCCTTTCCAGGGAAGACGGTAGTGTGGAGCCGCTGCTTCAAAATAACAGTTGTTATCCTAACTCAGGGCCCTGGCACATGCCCAAAGAACAGAATCTGTTGCAATTCATCTTAATTTTTCTCAGAGAAAGACACAAGTTCATCAATAAAGATTTAATTCTCTCTCTCCTCAGTTCTCTGAGGAACTCATAAGTCAAGTAAGTCAGTATCAGGACATCTCTTTTAAGAGAGAGAACTGCTTGTTTTCTCAGCCATTATCTATAATCAATCAGACATACGTGGATTAAACTACTCTTCAAACAACAGATATGCTTTGCAGCTTTCTCTGAAATATTACAATTACAGTTACAACAAATTTTAGATTTTTTTTTGGTTTGCAAATGAAGAATTAAAGATACTTGTGGGAAAACACACAGCCCACATCAAAATCTGAGAAGATTTTAAGACTGTTTATTTTTTTTTAAGACTGTTTATGATTGATGGAGGCAGAGTTTAAATAAACATTGCTATTTTCTGTTTCTCTGTCTCTATCTCTATCTGTCTCTGTCCCTCCCTCTCACCCTTTCTCCCAGCTGCCCTCCCTCTCCCTCTCTGTTGGTCTATGATCTAGGTGCTACATCAAATGGAGTCTGAACAGGATCCAGCTGGCATGGGCAGAACTACAGACCATGCTTTATACATTCTTGCAAAACAGTATTAATTTTATGAAAATTAGGTTTAATTGTGACACCCGTACCTATACATATAGTGTTTTTTGATCATACCCATCCTCACACCACCTCACCTAAGCCCGCTTCCCCTGCTCCTCATCCCCTTTCTTCTTATCTAATAATAGTCATTCTACTTTTGTGCCATCTTTGCTGTCGTTGCCACTTTAGATTGGCATATTAGGGGAATGTGAAGTAGCTATGAAGCACTTCCATCCGAAATTTCACTTCCCCATGCAGCCAAGGTATAAGTAGTTTTCTTTCCGTAATGTAGATTTCTGAGCCTGTTGTGAGGAAGAGGTTGTTAGCACAGATGTGCTTTTATAAGAAAGTGCATTGTTGACATCCTTTAAGTTCTGTTTTCCCTTTAAACTTTTTTTTTGTACTGGAAATCGAACTTACAACCTCATGCTTGCCAGGCAGGTGCTGTGCCATTGAGCTATATCCCTGTAAACATTACCATCACAATCTCACTTCCTTGGAGTCACCCAGCACAAAAGTCAACCTGTGAATGTGGCTGAACTGTCTTTCAATGTCAGAGAGGAGGATCCTGATTTAATGCAGCATAAAGATATTTTATGCAAATCAGTGAGCTAAGTAACTTGGCCTGGCCCACCAGGAGAGCAATCGCATCCCCCTACTGGCCTTGTTCCAGCTGCCCTTAGGTCCCTGCAGAGCTCCATGGAGGACAGGAGGCCACCCCTAGCAAATAAAGGCAGGGCTCTCGTTGACCAGAAATGGTGGCAGGAAGCTGCCTGGACATTAGTTCACCCTTCAAGTTTAGGCGACATGACACAAACCTTCCAGGCTGCAGACCCTATGAGACATGATTTTTCATTACATCTGTGAATTGTGAACTGTACGTCTTCGAATTTGCTTCACACACAAGACCACAGCACTTCTGCTCAGCACTTTCAGGCTGATGTGCAGTGTGCTAAGTCAGGATCCGTTCTAACTCTTCCCATCAACAAGCATCGAATCCTTGCTGGCAGCCACCTGTTCTGTAAAAACCATTTCCCCACTTCAGGAGCTGACCAACAGCTGTTCTTTGTAGAGATGCTTGAAAACAGTCTCCTTCCCCTTGTCCTCTACCTGTTTCTTAGCCATTTGTTTGGTGAATGGGGGAAAATGCTACTTGTTCCAGGTATCTGGTAAGATTTCTGCAAGGACTAAACAAGATCACAGAAGTGTGTGGTGTGTTTGCATGCAAGGAATGCTTTTCATTCATACCATCTCACACCACGACCTGTGATGTCACACCTTTCAGCACCTGCACAGACCTAATCAATGGTGACTGGAAAGAAAAACTCTGTTGCTAGGGAAGGCTTTGGTCTGTGGCTGTGCCCCATTTCCTGACAGACATATATAGGTGATATAATCAAACTATATGGTGCATGGTTTATTTAAAAATTTGTTACAGTAAAAGACACTTTGATATTAAGTTTTGAGCACACTTAACCCATTGATCTTGCCACTTCCTAAAGCAAATCTGAAAACCCTATTCCATGAATGACTGACTTTACAGATGTGATAAAAAATACAGTGCATGCAGGTGCTGAGTGCTATCCAAGAAAAGACAGGCTCATAAAAAATATCACGGTGTGCCTTATCCAACTCATTCACCACACCTGGCACCACGCGACTTCTGGCTCTTCCCCAAAGTAAAAATGACCGTGGAAGATAAATGCTGTGAATCATTGGAGGACACTGAGGCAGCCCCTCCCTCACAACGGAGGCACTCACAGAAGAGGACATCTAGGATGGCTCCTTCCAGTAACAAGAAGGATAGGGTAAGTGGATTATAAGAAAGGAGGTTAATGGTGACATGTCTTTTACTGAAATTTTTAACATTTAAACATTCCCCATATTGCTCAGTCAAACCATATATTCCTGCCATGGTCTATTTTAAAATACCATTATGAGGTGCATAGTTGGGCTCAATTCCTGAAAATATTTAGCAACCAGCCCTCAGGAGCTGGACAGGCAACTCCAGCTCATCCTGGACATGGCCCAGAGAGAAGGCCGTGAGCACTCAGCTGTCCTAGGCCAGAACTATGACCCAGCCCAACTCAGCTGCTCCTCGGGAAGGCCCTCATGTGGGGCCACTCCCTCTTCACATCTCTGCCATGTCCACTCGAACTGGACAAGGAGTCAGGTAGAGGTGGCTCTCAGGGCACGGTTTTGAATAACAGGGACATTGGAAGCCAGATATTAAACCATCGATAGCTTGAAACTGGCCATGGAAGAAACATGGACCCCATAGAGATGGGTGATGCTGAGCCAGCAGATTGCCTCCCCATGTCAGCATAGGACAGAAACCCACTCTTTCATCCTCTGCAGCATGTGACACTGGGCTTTTCCACTAAAAAATGGAGGAGTTCAGTACAGAGGTGTCCACAGAGGGCCACAATTGCAAGGCCCCCTGAACCAGTATTTGCTCTGCTTTTACTTACCTTCGTATGAATGACACAAGATCCTGAGTTCAACTCCTGGTACTGCAAAAAAAAAAAAAAAAAAAAAAAAAAGATGCCTGGGTACAGGCCCTCAGTGGGATTCTGCACCCCTTGGCTCCTCTCCTGGTCACAGGGTAGAGGCAACAGCTCTCACTGTAGCCTTTATCCCCTTATGCCTAAACTAAAAGCACCTGACCTGGCAAAGCAACACCTCAACCCAAGCCAAGCTTGTCCTTTGATGTGGTTAAGGGAGCTGGGAAAACAGAGGAAAGTGCAGGGGGGATGTCACACCAGACAGGGGGACTACAAAATGGAGATGGCAAGACAGTCAAAGCTGCTAGGCCCAGGTGAGGCCACCAGGTGGCTGAGGACCACATCCTTGTGGCTGCCACATAGTTAGGTTAAAGAAGGAGTTGGAATGTGGACCAAAGGCTGATGGGCCTCCAAGTCCTCTACCCTGTCCAGCCTGCCCCTCTGATAGAGTGCACCCATAGTAGTTCTCTTCCCTGTGGAAGAGAATCCCTGAGTAGGGAGAATCACTGAGTAGGGAGCCACTCTTCTAGGGTTTAGGGCTGTGCTCTGAACTGACATTTTTGTCTCTTGAGGAACTTGACCTTGAGAAGCATTTCAACTGTCAGCTTTTCCATGGCATAGCTATGGTTGTCTTCTACACGTATACAAGTGAGCACACACAGGGACATAAACACACACACACACACACACACACACACACACACTGACAACAGGATGCTTTACAATGATTCAATTACCAACACGAAAAAAGAGAAATGGCAGAAGCCCTCATGAGAAAGTCACTAAATCCAGTCTTAATAATCAAATACAAACTTCAACTGACACTACCACCAGCCTCTGAAAAGGTGGCCTGGCATCCTCCCAGAACACAGGACCGCTGCCCTGTCCTCAGAGGCAGAAGCTTGGGGACCAGGTTCTGGGGCTCACGTCCTGAGCTCACCATCTGGGACCGGGTTTTGCTGGCCCTGCCTGGGGCTGGCCACGAGCAAGTCCGGCCGCAGTATCGGAACCCTCACAGGCTGAGGAAGTGGGTGCAGCTCAAGCTCTTGGACGCATCAGGTGACAAGAAGCCCTCAGGAAGCTCTATACCAGTGCAGTCGCAAGGTGGGCTCTGATCCAATTAAATCCTGCAGGGAGTTAGACCCAGTAGCACAGGCACCACGGGCACCAGAGTTCAACCTACGGAAGCTGCAGCTTTGTCCTCTGCAGAAGCCGCCAGGCAAGAAAGGGCAGATGCCCGGAGCACCTCAGGGCTTGTAGAGATGGGCCTCCTCTCGGCCCTCAGTGCCCTTTGAATTGCTCTATAAAGTCTCTCCCTGACCTACGTCCAACTTTTCAAAACCTCGTTTGTTTTTGTTATTGTTTCCCCCTTTGAGGAGAAGGAGCCCAATTCCCTCACCCTAGGGCATGACTCAGTTCCCTAGAAAGAACCTTCAAGTTTAAAGGACTCTGTAAAGACTGCGATCATAAAGGAAATATCGATTATCAAGGCAGTGCGAGCCCTGCTGAAACCCTGCCAAGGGACACAGGACTCCTTTGGCTATCTGTGCCTGCACTCGCGGCTGGGGAAGGAGCTTACATACAAAGTTTTGAGAAGTAATAAAGGAACAAGCAGGGAGCGGAGCAAATAGCACTGCAGCGAGGAGGGCAGAGCCTGTCGAAGGCGCCGCCTCCCTCATGAAGGCTGCTGCTGGCCTCCTGGCTTTGTGACTGTCCCTGCCGCAAGGCCCTGAGCATGCATGGGATGTGGCAGGCAAAGCGGATCCTGCAGCATCTGCCTTGTTGCGGCCGACGCACAACACAGCACAGCCTTGTCCTGGGTTAGCGCTGCTGCCCAGAGAGAAGATCCCCAGGTCTCCGTCCACGTGCGAGACCCCCCACTCCGTAAGCTCTGCCAAAAACTATCACTTCCTCTTGCTAGGTGGCACCGTGTTCACAGCATGCTTTGTAAGCATGGCATATTCTACTCTGAAAATCCTGATATGAGGTATGAATCAGAATTCTTGCATTCCTATGTATATCATGTCTGAAGTGTAACTTTTGTCTTTAAAAAGTAAAATGATTTTTTTAACTGTCTTTTTTTTTTTTTTTTTTTTTTTTTTTGGTACTTTGTTTAGGGAAGAGTGTACAGGGTGTTCAGGACCCTTGATCAGACTCGTAGAGAACACCTGTGTACAGCTTCAGAAGAGCTGGGATTACAGGCACGCACCACCACGCCCAGTCTCAATTGCCATCTCAACTCGCCCCGGGGGCCGGGCTGCCACGGCAGGCCTGGGGGTTGAAGCCCCAACCCCTGCACTTGCTTACAGGTGCTTTAATTTGCTGAGCTATTTGGCCGGCCCTAAAAAAGTGAAATGATTTTCAAAAAGATCCAGGAAGATTAAACTCTAAATTGGACTATAGCTTAACATTGAGTGACAGGTAGAGTTTTCCTGATTATTTTTAAAATTTGGGGGGGGGGAAGGTGACTCTGGACAAGATGTTAACCCTAATTCTCAAGGAAAACTAACTCCACAGCCCACCAAGTCTTGCGGGTTATCGGATCATGTGCTATGCTCACCCGCCGCCACTAGAGGGAGCACGGGTAACTGATTACCTGCCCTTCAGCGCGAGCGCCCTCGGATCCCCACGTTCCGTCTGCGAGGGTACAGTAGGCGTCTGTCTCCACAGCTGTGCTGGAAACGCGCAATGAGCCTGAAAAGAACTAGGTCATGCCCGTGAATGCGCAGCGTCCACAGTCCGAGTGCGCTTTGCTCCTGGCGAGTGCGCTTAGCACACCCACCAGACTTGGTCCTGGTTGAAAATGTGAAGGGCAAGAGCATCCTATAGCCAGGCCTCGCGAAGAGGGCTCAGGCCGGAGATGAGGGAGCTGCTGTGGAACCCAGGCGAGCAGGACCTGAGAGGGCGTGGAGAGGGAACGCTGCCCACGGTGTCCGGGGAAGGACACGGACCCGCCGCGGTCAGGTTCTTTCTGAGGACTCATCAGATCCAGAATGTGAAACAGATCCTGAACCCTAACACACAGGGGGAGCTTCGGAGGTGCATGGGAAATACTGTCTACTCAAAGTGAAGTTGCTAAGCGTCACGCTTGTGTCTCGATGTGGCCCCCGAAGCCTCATGCGGTCACGGGTAGGGCGTTTTCAGAGGTGGCTGGGTCATGGGGCAGTGCTAGGCTCAAGGGTGCTAGGTTAACAGTGTGAGTGCTATCTGCCCCGAGGAGCCAGGTTAAAACGTAAGGGTTAGAGAGACCTGTGATCACCCCTCGCTGCTTTGCTACTTGCTGCCGGCCATCAACTGTTCTCTGTGAAGCCACCCTGCCTTGGAGACACTGACTACAGACTGCAATCTCTACAAACCGTGCGCCAGATAAACCTTTTCCCCCTTAAACTCTGGATGTCAGGCATTTTGTCAAAAAGACAATAAACAATTTATTTGTCCCAGAAAGAAAATAGAATGTCCAGGTCACACTGCTACTTCCTAATCTATTTTCTAGGAAGGAGCGCCTTCCTTCCTGCGGTGTGGGGGTGCAGAGAGCCGTGCACCCCCCAGCTGTGCTGGCTTAGGCAAGCCGTGCACAGGCCGGTGCAGAGCTGTGGTACCTACACATTTTTTCTGGCTTTCTTTTTTCACAAAACTACTTAAGTCAGACATTCTTTTCTAATTATCTAAGCAAATTGAAGATTGATTATGAAAAAGGAAAATGAATGATACCAGTTTCCTTTCATCTACGGAGAAGGAAACAAGTTTTCCCGTTGGAAGTCAGTGAGAACTGCAGGACCAACTCGGGGCTCACAGCTCAGAGACTGCCCTTGCTTTTGCTTGAGGTTAAACAACTTCCTTCAGTTTCATTCGTCATCACCACCTTCACCGTCCCTTTAAGTAACGATTCCTGGTCTTCTTCGTACCCTGGGCTTCACAGAGCTCCAAGCCAGCGTCTCGAATCCGCACCTCACGTGGCTGTAATGCTTGTACACCGCGCTTCACGCCAGACTTCCCCATAAAATAGCACTTCCATTTTAAATTTTTATTTGTATGCTAAGCTTTCTGGAAAGTCCCAGAACATTTTGTACAGGAGCAATTAAAGAGTAAAGGCTTATATTCCCCTGTGAATAATAAATCAACACGCAGACTAATGTTCCCCTTGTAAATGAGCCCAAGTTCAGTTTCTAAGAGTCTGCCTTTGCTTTTTGAAAGCTTATTGTCTATTTCCTAAATGCATGGTATCTGTAACTCACTCTGAAGTTTTAACTAGAATAATTTAGGATGTTATAGCGTCTGATAAATATGTGTGCATTTAGCTGCACATGCCATCCCAGTAAGACAGGCATGCTTGATGGGGAACCCCACTGATGGGATAAAAATTGGTTTCTGAGGGTGGAGAGGAGTGTACAAAAAAGCTAAATCCCCTGGGGATTTAGCTCAGTGGCACAGTACCTGCCTGGCAAGTGCAAGGTCCTGAGTTTGATTCCCAGTACAAAAAAATAAAAATAAATGGGGCCCTGCGATAGGAAGGCTTAGCCTCACCCAACAAACTCTCATTCCTTAGTATTGGATTTTTCTCATTCTAGAGAATCTTAATTTAAATCCAAATGATTTTAATTAATTTAACTTTTTATTTAAATATGTTAATGAATGTAAATGAAATTTAAGTTTACTTCAGTTTTATCTTTAAAGGTATGACAATGAAAACTGAGAAAGAAAATGAGAAAGTCAATGGAGCAGCTGGGTGAGGACAGAAAAGCAAAGGTGACATACGGAGGAGGTGGCCTCCCGCTGTGGGGCGTCACTGTCTCCTGTGCCCTTCCTTGCCTCTGTGTGACAGCTTTGGCTCGCACCCACCCTCCCCTCCAACCCTAACAGAAGCCTCCCTACTGTTTCAGGCACCTCTGCTCCATCTGTCCCTCTGTGTTCCTGACACACCGTCCTCCCTCCTATCATCTGCTGGTGAAATTCTACCTAACCGTTACGATTCCACCCCGCAGCTTTGCTCAGTTTCCCTAGCTGGTCACCAGTCTGTCATGAACACCCCCATCCCAGTGCTCTTGGTGCCTCTAAGGCTCCTGTCACACCCCACTTACCTTGGGCTGTGTCAGTGCTTCTTTCCCTCCCCTTATTCCAAACGCCCCTACCTGGCACCTTACAGCCATCCCAGGCCTTGGAGAGACATCCACACACCCCGTGGGCCACAAGGCCTGTTTTAACGGAACTCAAAAAGGTTTTTACATTTTGAAAATGCTTCAGAAAAAATAGTGCCAGGAGAAAACAAAAAAGATGACAAAACCTTTCATGGTACATCCTTTGGGGTTTGCATAATGAGCTACTTGCCATGTGTTCTCTCAGCATAATTTCCATATATTTGAATATGAAACTAATTATTTCAAATCAGAAATAAAATTTAGTTTTGTTTGCAAAAGGAAGATGGGTATACTCAGATAAAAACTAGGGTCAGAACCAACTTTTCTTCCCTCAATATGGAGTGTGGTGGGGCTCAACTTTCTGGGGAAGTAAAAGCAGTTGAAAATGTGGCACACCGTGGTGTCACTGAGGTCCTCAGTGATGACCACAGGAAGCATGAAGACTGAGGCCACCGCTCAGAGCAGTTTGCAGGAATCAAGTGCCTGCCTGACTTGGGGCCAGGAGACCCCAGAGGGAGCAGATTCCTAGGACCCCACTGAGCGCGGAGGTTTGCTTCCTTCAGAGCTAAGAAAAATTATACCAGATAATTTCTGGTATAATTTCTGCCGAGCACCCAGATAAGCCCCAGCATGGCTGGGCCACTGCACATACTGTGAATGACTCCCAGCTGGACGATGACCTCCTGTCTTGAGGGCACTTCTGTGAAAACCTGCCCTGTCCTTGGTTCAGGAATGTGCTCCCACGGAGGGATCAGGTGACCCCTAAATGTGAGTCTGTCTGCGGGTCTGCTTTTCTTTCCACGCCTGCTGACTGCCCCTAATGCTGTGACAGCTTACTGGCTTGATTAACACATGCGAACAACCGTGGGCACCATGAACAGAGGATCAGCGCAACTTGGAAACAGATAAGTGGGCATTTGCTATGGGCTCTGGGGTCCTCGGAAAATAGGGCAGCTGCATTAATGCAAATGAGTGTTGTGTGCACTGGTATAATTTTTCTTAGCTCTGAAGGAAGCAAACCTCCACGTTCAGTGGGGTCCTAGGAATCTGCTCCCTCTAATCAGTGGGGGGAACACACAATTCTCATCAAGCTCACTCTCAAAAACGTCAACTGCTGCCTCTCAGAACAACAATTTTGAGGAACATTGTCATTCTAAAAAATGCTCTTCAAAATCATATAGTTCTTTGCGCCACAAAATAAAACAAAGACAACACCAAGAGGCATAACACAAGCAGCCACAAGAGCTTGAGAACTAAGCTCCTAGGTTCTCATCTGTTGTCACAGGCAAGGGGCTCCGGCTCTGTGAGGGTTGGTTTCTTCATTTACAGGGCCGTCAGCCCTCTGTGCTAACTGAGATCAAGCCTGGTGATGCTCGATCACCCATCTGGGCCCGGGGAAAGCATTCACCTCCTTCCCATGCTCCTAGGGAAGTCTGCCTGGGAGCTGCCAAGCCAAGTGCTAGAAGAAGCCAGACAAGTTCCAGGTCTGCGAGCAAGGGTGGGCCACCAGGTGCTGGGGGTGGGGGCGTCCGTGGCCAGAGGCGATGAGTAAGTACAGGACCTGGAGATATCATCAAGCCTGAGATTTGTAGGTGATCAAGACCACAGGCATAAGGCAGGCAGGGGGTACTGGAGGTAGAGCCCCTGCAAGGCTGCTCAGACCCTAGGCGAGGCTGGAAAGCAGACCCGAGAGACCAAACACAGCCAGAAGGCAGGAGTGCGGCACCTGCTCCACCAGCACGTGTGCGGTCACTGTCTCAGGCCGTCTTTACCTTTGTCTGACTCTCATTCATTCAGTACTCTGAGCTTTGTTCCTTGTATAGAGGGAAGTTGCTGCCTCGGTCACTCCAAAAGATCCCCCTCCCTGCAGACCCCGACTTTCCCTCTAAAGAGATCGTTTTCACTTGCAGTGCTCACAGTCTTGAGTTAGACTGCGCATGTGCTTACCCTGCTTTTCACAGTGTGTCTCTGAGAGCACCCGGCTTCTGTTTAAATCTGTCCTCCTTACCTGTCTGTTCTCTCCCTCCAGCCCCTGCAGATCCTAGGCTGAAAGCCTTCCTTTCTCTCCTTTTCTCCTCCTTTCTGCTTTGTCTCCAGTGGATCCTCCCTCCTTGGGGTTCCAGAATTGCATTATCTGCTGCATTGATGGGTCAGGTCTGCAGGAGCCTGCTGTTATATTGTGTGTGTTTTTTCTAAGGTTGAGATCCAGGGAAAAACAGCAAACTTTAGTTTCTGCTGAGCAAGTGAGAGTAGAAGGCTGAGAAAGTGAAATGGTGAGGGAGAGAAGCACAAAAGGAAAGCCTTCTAAGTTGTCAAAATAGACAAAAGTTTAAATAAATATTGTTTTGCATAAACAAAATGTAAAAAGGAGAGGAGAAATGCTAAGCCTCCTGAGCAGAATAAAGAGGAAAAGCTCAGAGTGGCTTCACTGCCAAAGGCCCATGAACACAGGAGAATGGGTAGCTGGATTTCATTAAAATTAAAATGTTCTTGGACCCAGAGTGCAGGCCCGGCATGTGAGTGAGACCTCCCAGGGACCCCAGACCCTGAATCAACCCAGACACAGGCCCGGTGTGTGAGCGAGACCGCCCAGGCCGCCAGATCCTAAGCGACCCAGAGCACAAGCCCAGCGTGGAATCCCTCAGCAGAGCTCCCTGCAAAGAGGCTAGACACAAGACCCACCCAGCTGATTCAGGAGCAGAACATCTTACCAGTGTGACACAAAGGGTTCACCTGCAAGGCTGCAGCAGGAAGAAGTGGAGCAGAGCAGCCAGACCCAAGCCACACCCACCTGGAGGAGTCTGCACTTCCTAGATCCAGACCTGGTGCTAAGATAATAACTCTAAGTTCTACACCAAAGTTCAAAAATCAGTGGTATACAAAATGACAAAGAGAAGGAACAAAAAGCAGTCTCAGGCCCTGAGTCCACCCAGTACAAGAGGAAGACACTACCATAGAGTAAACTGGAAATCACAGACCTGAAATCTCAAATAATAGCGTTGGAAGTAAAGAAACAACTGCAGAAAGATATAGAAGAAATCAGATCAAAAATAATTTGTGAAGTAAAAAAAGTAGTGATAACTATAATCAAAGAAGTACTAAGTGCTTCTAAAGAATACACTGATTAAAAAATAGAGCAGAATATAAAAATGATGTAACCCCTGATTAAGCAATATAAGAAAGAAATAGAATGTATGAAACAGATTCAAAGTGATATGCAGGAAATTAAAACCTCAATCACAAGCTGGCAAATATGTTTGAGTGAAAGTGAAAATAGATTCTCTGTCCTTAAAGACACCATTGCAGCTAGTGGAAGAGTAAGCAAAGATCTCTTAAAAACAACTAGGATGCAGGAGAAAATAATTAAACACCTGCAAGATGATGCAAAGATGAACAATGTGAGGCTAATAGGTATCGATGAGAAGGAAGGAGTCAATGCAAATGATATAAAAAGAATATGGATGGAAGTAATAGCAGAAAACTTCCCAAACATGGGGCAACACTCTGACATTCAGTAACCGAAGCACATAGAACTCCAAATAACATCAACCCAATTAAAACTACTCTCAGACATATAATAATCAAGATCCCAGAATTTCAGCACAGGAACAGTATACTAAAAGCTGCTAAAGAAAAGAAACAGATAACATTTAAATGAAAACTCATCAGAATAATGGCAGATTTCTCTTCACAAACCATCAAGGCAAGAAGACCATGGAGCAAGGTACTTCAAGTCTTGCAATGAAACAAATTCCATCCCAGACTGATATATCCTGCAAAACTCTGTTTCAAGTATAATGGAGAAGTAAAATACTCCCATGACAAAGAACAACTAAAGAATTTCATGATGACAAAGCCAAGCCCACACAGACTACTAAATGATGTTCTAGAGAGGGAGCAAAATGATCACAACCCCATGAATGAGAATGGAAAGAACCCACCAAATAGGGCAACCAATTAAATACAGGAGAACAAGAGGTATACAATAGTAGTCTTTCAGTTATTCTTTTATATACAGCAGCAAAATATTTCCATCATCACACTCTACAAATGGATGTCTCTTGCACTCTATTGGTCATGATTCCATACGAGTCTACAGGGTGGATTTCAAGGAAATCATTGTAGCTCAGTCCCACAAGTGACACCTGGCCACCAGTAAATGTCATGGTCATTATCCATGTCCACAACACACTAGAACATTGTGTGATATCCTATCCCCAAACTGTCAGAAGTGATGGTCATTTATTTGTGATTCCAGCATTTATCTTATGTTTTATTCTTAGTATTTCTTTACTATCATGAAAACCTTTTCTTAGTTCTATTGTTTTGAACCATTTAATTTAAGTTAATTGGTATTTAATTTTCTGAATATTTAATCTTAATTTTTGTTTTAAGATTTATATCTTTGAATTACAATTTATCTAAAAGACATCATATGATATTTTCTCCTAGTTTTAGAAGCTTTAAAAAGTATATTTCTATTTTCTGTTGACTTTATAGTACTTCTTCCCTGTCCTTTATACACACATACACACATATATGAAAAAAAATACATGTATAACTGGACATAAGATTGGAACTGTTTCATAGAAATCTTCAATGACCTTTGAAATAAGGGCTCATCTAATATATTTTACATAGTCCTGCATAGCTATCACTTTGAGAGCTCTTTCTTGTTCATCCAGGAGCACAGTGCAGCTTCTCATGCCCTTTGGTTTATGCTCTTCATTATTTTCTTTATGCTATGTCTGGAGGTATTAAAATATTTCAAGTTTGTGTAACTAGAAAATATTTTACTTTTAGTTTTCAAAGGTATGTTTACTTCTCTGAGATCCAATTCAGTAGAGAAGCCTCCTGCCAGAATGACCAGCACAAATTACCAATATTAGTAGAAAAAAAGTATATCACTACAGATCCTTAAAGGCATTAGAAACACTGCTAAAGGAATACTATGGACAACCATGTAAGGGCTGACTGAAAAACACAATCAGTGTATAAACCACTTGTTATAGAAAGAGACGTCACTGCTAAGTACCTCTCAAAATACACCCATTCCTTCACACACACCGGCCCACTCCTTCCTGCCACTTGCTGAAGCAGTTCTGGAGGTCCTTCTTCATAAAGTCTTTATGAGAAATGTCAAAAATACTCTGGCTGCTGCTGCTGAGCTCCAGCCAATGGGAAGCCAGCTCATAGAACCCTTAAGATGTGTCCTCATCTGTCTTATTCCTCGTCCGTCTTATTCGGCAGAGCTGGCACCTTGGGAGTTCTGGCTCTCCCCCAAAAGCACAATGAACATGAAAAGTAAATATTTTGATTCAGTTCAGAACATCAAGGCAGCTACAGCAGCACAACTGAAAGCACATAAAGGAACTTCCTCAGAACGTAGAAATAATAATAGGTGTGCTCGGAGCAAGGGGTAGTGTTTTGAGGAGGATTAATGGCAATGTGTCTTTTACTGTAACACAGTCTTAATTTAATCATCATATTCTTTATTCATACCTTGTATGTCATAACATAAAAACTAAGATGAAGTGGAAGTCATTCAAAAACTTCGTAAATTATTCTAATTATAATTTTAATGATCTGTCAATGTCAGACGGCTCAAATTCTGCTTTTAATTTTATGACTGTTCTGATATTACCAAACTATATAAAGAAGTAAAAAGATAAAATTGAGACAGGGGAAAAGATAGAGAATTAAAAAGGAATATTAAAAAGGAGTTCTATAAATTATAGAACAAAGTCAGGATTCTCTGTTTCAAAAGTAAGTAGTCTGGTGATGTCTGAGCTCTGCCTCTTCCTGGGCAGAAGAGGACCCTGAGCGCGAGTGGGAGTTGGTGGTCCTCCCTGGCTGCTCACGGGGGCTTTAACTCCAGATGCCCCAGTGCCTGCTCTGCTCTTTTGCAGAACTTGGAAGTCCAGCCTCCCCTCAAATGGTTCTTTACCTGTTCTGCTAGGGCACACCTGAATTTTCAATCTGAGCAATCTTTGACATTTTCTGGCCTTTTATTATTATTATTATTATTTTTAATCCAGACAGAATTTCTGTAGTCTCTGATTTCTCTGCAATTCCAAATATCATGTTGGTAAAAAAACAGAGAAGACTTTCAGAGAAGATCTGTAACCTAAAAAATGATTAATGTTTTACTTGATAATCATCAGATCTTTTCTCCAATTTAGGCTTTTGTTGCTTCCCACACACACACTGGCAAAAAAAAAAAAAAACTCTTTAGAAATGAAATAGTGACTTGATCAGTTCCTCTAAGTTGTCAGCGTTCATCTTCTTGAGTTACAAATGGAGAAGCTGAGGTGGATGAGGACATTTTCACAATCTAATAGTTTTTCACGTACAATGATCTTGTGTCAGGACTTCATGTCAGTCCTAAGTCCTCTTGCATCCTTACTAACAATATTAGTGACATATGCATCAACAGAAACAGAACTCAACGTAAGTAGCAAAACTGAACTTTAGATGTTAGAAGACATCCAAATGAATAGTATAAAAATTCCTAACAGGCAACACTAATGAAGCTCAGACTCCTGGGCTGCTAGAACTGCATCTTATTATAATCTATAATGTATTTTCTAGCTGAATGTTTGCATAATTGCTCTTGGCTTTTCCTCATGAAACTTAGGAAATAGAAAATCATATTGTAAAATCTAAAGCAATAAAATCTTTCAAACCTGATTATCTGGCATCTCAATTCATTTGTTCATCCGTTTCCTACCAAGACTTCAAGACAGACTGACAACTGGGAAAGAAGACAAGAAACCCCCTGGCTGCCAGACAGGCAGGCAGCTGTGCTGGGCCAGAGGGTGGATCCAGACCTGGAGTTCCAGAGGGCTTCTGGGGGTGTCCAGAGATGCCTCTGGGGAGACCTCTGCGTGTTCTTCAAAACATTCTACCTATGTAAGTAAGCTCATCAAACCCTCAAATGAGTAGTTTCTGTTCATTCAAATTCTCCGGTAACTATGTGCTATTTAGACTTCTCATCTTGATAAATTTTAGTTTCCAAAGAGTGTGTGTCAAATTGTGAACCTCAAATTCTTTGTAATACACTATAACACCTTTTCCATGTTTACAGAGTCTGAAGTGATAATTTACTTTCATCCTTAATAAGAGTGCCTTGTGTTTCTTGCCCTCTCTCTCCCTCTCTGTCTCGGTTTATTCTTGCTTTGTGTTTATAAATTTTTAATAATCTTTTCAAAGAATCATCTTTGCCTATATTAATCTTTCTTTTTATATTATGTTGCTATCAGTTCTTTTTATTATTGCTTTCCTTGTTGATACTTTGCGTTTAAATTGCTCTTCACTTTCTAGCTTCTTAATGTGGAACTTTAAGCAAATGATTTTACCCCTTGCCTGCAAAACATATTTTTAAAAAGAAAAATCTTTGAATCTAAAGCCTTTTCTAACATGCAGAATCTTCAATTTTGTATTATCATCAACCCAAAACTTACATTTCCATTTTGATGGTAGTCTCTCTTTTACAGACATAAGAAAGTAAAAGGGTTTTGGTGAGTGAAACTAGTCAAACTACATTTAACTGTACTATAAATTGCTACACAATTGACCAACATGAATTGGTTCTATTTGATTTAAAATATAATTCATGGCTGGGGAGAAGGCTCAGGGGAATAAGCCTTTCCCTGGCAAGTTCAAGGGCCTGAGTTCAATCTCTGGTTCTACCAAAAAATAAAAAAATATATGTTTTAAAAAAATGTAATATGTAATTCATATTAAGATAGAGACAGAATATGAAGCGATATAAGATATATCTCTTATTCAGTCTATTTTTTATGTATTTAGTGCAGGATCTTAATACACAGATCAGACTCATAGTGATTCTCCTGCTTTCAGCCTCCTCATCCCTGGGATTACAGGAATGGGCCACCATGCCCAGTCTCAGTTGCCATCTCAGGGTGCCCCAGGGGATGGAGCTGGCATGGCATGTGGGGGATCGAACTCCGGCCACTGGGTCCTGCGTAAGCAGGTGCTTTAGTTCATTGAGCTATCTGGCCTGTCCTCATTCATTCTATTTGACAGATGTTTGTTATTCATATACCTTATGCAGTATATTATATTAAGTATTTTAGAATAGATGTAAAGTATTTATGCTCTTACAGTCTAGCAGAGGAGATAGGAATGTATTTGAAGAGGGAGGATATCATGTGCAATGACTGTATATTTGGAAAAGGTATGCACTGGCAAAGATTTAGTAAAGACACCATGAAATAACTTTTGAGCTGGAGAGAGTTAGATAAGTTTTGCGGTGACAAAAATCCAGTAACTGTTGTCACCACTGTAAGTTACAGTAAAGAAAATTTTACAGCAATTACACAAACCAATAAGAGCACACCATTAGTCTTACTGAAGTGGCTCTGGAAGGCCTCACTCAAGAATGTCTCTGGTTGTGCCACAGTAGAGCCTCGCTGTCCTGAACTGATTCCTTCCATCTACATCTCATGATCACTTGGAGTTTGGGGAAGAGCCACAAGTGTCCTGGAGCCAGGCTCAGTGAACAAGGCAGGGGAGGATGCCCTGTAATGCTTGTATGAGCCAGCCTTTCTGTTGGATGTCACACAGCTGTGGCCATCGCCCTATTTTTTAATCACACCTCAAGGAAACACTCATGAAAGAAGGCTTCCAGTCCTGAGTGGCAAGAATGAGGAGAAAAGCATGTTTGAAGTGGTGGGGAAATTTTTAGGGGTATTCGTGGCAATGTGTCTTTTACTATAATACATTTTTAAATATTAAAATACACACTATATATTTCAATCACACCTTTGTGATAAACTTGTGAAGTAGGCATTGTTCTTAATTGAAAATGAGGAAATTGAGGACTTCCTACGGCTTGTATCTCTGTGTGCCCCAAAGCCTCATGTGCCTGTAGATGGAGCTTCTCAGAGCTGGTAGGATCTAGGGTGCCTGGTACTAAATGAGGTCACTGGTTGGAATCATCATAGCTGTGGGTGTGGCCGAATGGACTTACCAAGAGGAGAAGACGCAGCGGGGTGTGGGCAGCACCTCCCCAAATCCTCCTGGCCTAGATAGGACGAAAGAGGAAAGGCAGAAGGCTGTGTTGCTCCCCTGCCTTTTGCCTGCCACTCCATGAACAGTTTCTCCTCTGTGGTGCCCTTCTGCCTCGCCACCCTGTCTTGGAACCAGTCAATAGTAGAGTGAAACCTTTATAAACTGTGAGCTGAGATAAATCTTTCCTCCTCTAATTTGTGGGTGCTGTGTATTTTGTTTCAGCAAAAAGAAAAGTAACTGACTGGTTCAGAAGGGTTAACTGATCTTCCTGCAGTTCACCAACTGGGCAAATGTGAAAGATGCTACGTACAAGCGACCCTACGATGAGCCTATCCAGATCAGAGTTGATTTTCTAGCACAGCAGGAAGTTCAGAGATGAATTTGTCAGGTCTGGTGCAAGCTGCCAGTAATGCCATCATTGTGATATTTGCTCTCCAATAATTTTTGACAATAATTTAAAGTGAGCTGTTATGGCTTATATCCAGATGTGCCCCCATAAGCTCCATGTGGTCCTAGATGCGGCTTTTCAGAGGTGATGCTGGGACTACTGGTATGAGGCTGGGACTGAGGGCGCCCCACCGTGGGTATGGGGAGCACCGCACAAAGGGTGGCAGCAGGGATGATGGATAAAGGCAGGCTGGCTTTCTGGCTGCTGCTGCCTCAGTGCTTCGCTGCCTTCCGCCTGCAGTGAACTGTTTCTCCGCTGTGTTGCCTTGGAGCCAGACAACTATGAATTGAAGGCTCTAAAAACTCTAAGCTACAGCAAACCTTTTTTTTTTTGTCTTTCTGAGACAGGGTCTCACTATGCAGTTCAGGCTGGCCTTAAGCTCACTTTGTAGCTCAGGCTGGTCTCGAACTCATACCAATCCTCCTGCCTCAGCCTCCCGAGTGCTGGGATTACAGGCGTGCGCCACCACGCCCGGCTACAGCAAACCTTTAACTTTAGGTGTCCACTGTTTTGCCTCAGCAATGAGAAAAGTAAGACATTAGCTTTAGAAATTAAAGCCGCAAAGTCATTGTTAAAGTACAACTGCTGAAATGTCATATACTGAATCCAAATTTCCTGTGAAAGCAAGAGGGAGAAGCACAAGCCTTTTCATATACGAAGAGTTGCTGCGCCCAGGCATTCTCTTTATGATCCCCTTGGCCCTCAAAGGTTCAGTCTGCTCATGAATTTTAAGAACTTGCTGCTTAGCACCTAAGTCATCTGTCACTGGGTCTGTTTTCTCTACCTTTGGAGAGTGGGGCTGATTGCTTAGGTATCCAGGCTTCTCCAGCCTTAGCCTACTCCTACAGTGTAACAATTCATAAATGTGCATTGTTGCGCTGATGGTATTTACAGAAGTTATGTAGTATTGATGTAGGATATTTTGGGGATGTCAGAGAGTTATATAGCAAAATAGAGCTGTTTTTACTCACTGTAGTATGGACAAAGGAGTTTTAAATCCAGTAAGTTGACATAGCCTAGTTCAAATAGCTTATCCCTTACCTTTTCACCCCTCACTTATCAGATAAATTTTTGGCACCATTTTTTGGTTTGTCTCTTCCCATTTTGTAATAATTTGATTGGTGACCATTCCTAAAGAAACTACCCAAGAACATACACATGTGTGCACGCACGCACACACACACACACACACACACACACACACTAGTATGGACAAACTAAGTTGTAGAGTTTCCTAGCCCTAGTACAATACAGATGGAGCAATGGTTTGGAACGGTGATAGAACTAAATAAAATGCCATCCAGAGGAAGAGGCAAATATATAGATACACTTGTCACTTGGCTATGTTGTGTCACTGTAAGAAGGCCCTTGCCAGATATGGGCACACTGATCCTGGGCTCCCAACCTCTAGTGCGACAAGGGAGAACTTTCTGTTCTTCAGAAATCCCTTAGCCTCAAGTACTGTGATGACAGTGTCAAGGAGACTAAGATGGCATGTTAATTATGTTTCAGTGAAGCTCCCAAAAGTAAAATAGTGTGACCTGACAGTATGGACATAATAAATTTAACTCGTATTTATTTCTATTAGGAGTAACAAATTATTTAGGGTAAATCTGTGTCAAATAATCTATGTGCAAAAATGTCAAATGCTATTGGGATGACAGCAGGTGTGTGAACATAATTGCTTGATAGAAACAGTACCTTGTGTTTGTGGCTTTAACTCTGAGGTACATAGAAATCCATCAGAGGTAATGTTTTCAAATTAATGACCTAAGCTACATTTCTCTATATAGCTTTTTATGGTTTTAAATCCATTTCATAGTTTCTGCTCCAACACTGATCTTCTAACAAGCACAAACCTAGCTGAGCTTCTCCTTTAAGTTATCATCTAGGCGATTATCAATTATTAGTTCACAGACAGCGACATCACCATTTTCTGCTTGGAGAGAATTTGCCCTTCCCCCTGCACAGAATCTGATCAGGTGCACACTTCTATTTCTTCTAATTCCAAAACTATTCTAGTGTCATTTACATTTCATTTTCATCTCTTCTCCACTTAGATTAGATGCAACATGGAAGCAATTTAAAAGCAGTCAGTGAAAAACAGAGCAGCAGGAGCCCTCATTTCCTGTAGCTTGCCTGGTACCCTGCTGTGAGTTCACTCTTAAAACACTGGTCTGACACTGTTTTGGAAGAGGCCAATTTCATTTCCAAAAGCAATAATCAGTGCCCCAAATGATACCCAGAGGCAAGAAGCACAGTGTCAGACTGAGACAGGAAGTGTTTCTCCCTGAGCTGATGATACTTCATCAAAAGTCTTCATTCTTCCCCATCCTGCAGGGCTTTGATACACAGGGACACATTGTCACTAGCTACTCAGAATTCAGCTCTGGTGACTCTTTCTTGGTGTCCTACAGAGAGAGATGCCATAGATGCACAATTCAGGACATACTACATGAAATAGTTGAGTGATTTTTTTTTTCTAGATTATGAAGATAAATCTAATTTTTCCATGAAAACCTCAGTTCTTATTGAACTTTAGAGAATGAATCCTAGGTTATTATTTTTAGAAGAACTAGGCAACCCTTGCTGTTATGGCTGTGTGTGTGTGTGTGTGTGTGTGTGTGTGTGTGTGTGTGTGTGTTACTGGGGATCAAACCCAGAGCTTTAATATTAAGCTACATCTGCAGATATTTTGGTGAGGAGGTCCACTAAGTTGCTCAGCCTAGGATCAAACTTGCACTCTTCCTTCTTGAGACTCCCAGAGTTCTGGGATTACAGACATGCACCACTGTGCCAGGCTCCAGGCATGATACACAAACCCTTATCATGCAGGTTCTGCTGGTTCCTGTGAGTGCAGAGGAGCAGGACGAGTGTCTCTGTCAAAGTCTTTGCAGCCAACTGTCCAGTAGTATCCACAGGAGCACCTGATCATTCCAAAAGGTGTAAATCCTAATAAGACTGAGGAGGAAAATGTCTGAGTATATGGCTTGTCCACATGTGTGTGTGTGTGTGTGTGTGTGTGTGTGTGTGTGTGTGCATGCACACATGTGTATGTTTTTGGGTAGTTTCTTTAGGAATGGTCACCAATTAAATTATTACAAAATGGGAAGAGACAAACCAAAAAATGGTGCCAAAAGTTTATCTGATAAGTGAGGGGTGAAAAGGTAAGGGGTAAGCTATTTGAACGAGGCTGAAAAAGCAAAAAAGGATAAAAAGAGCATGGGAGACATGGCATGGCGTACTGTGAGAAGTCATGATAGCAGGCTCCTAGTGGCATCTGTGTCCTTATGTTTCACCCACATCTCATGGGAGCCCATGAGAAATTCTATATATGGAAACCTGGGAATGATTTGGTGCTGTCCTGGGATCTTGCAATTGACAGATCTGGTCTATTTTCCCACCCAGCTTTGCCACCACCTCCTTCCTGTATCATGTGCACACGTGTGTGCATGGGTATGTATTATTTCCTAGTACCCTGGACCCACTTCCGTCTACTGCATAGTCAAGACAGTTCTGCTGCTTCAGTCCTTGTCACCTCCAGAAGGCCTCTCCTTCCCAGAATATCCTCCCAGCTTTGAGTAACCTGAAGTATGGGGCTCACTGATGATAATAAACTCACGAAGGATTTCTGCTGAGAATGAGGGATAGAGAGAAAGTGATTTATCTTCCCAATTTCCATGCCTGGCTTGTTCTAATTTGCAGTGCTGAGGACCATAGCAAGATGGTCACAGGCTCATGATGTGATCTCCAAGCCAGTGCTCCATGGCTTGGATTTTTATTAGAGGGACACTTTATGTCCACTTAGAAGTTCTTATCAGCTAGTTAAGTCTACATAACAAACTACCACCAAAACAAGTGAGGAGAGCAGTGATAAAGTTTTTAACTCACAAATCCATGGGTAGTTTCATGTGTCTGCAATGGGTTCTGGCTCAGCAGCAGGTAGGTAGTCCTGGCCTCAGTAAGAAAGACTCCTGTGGGCCCCATGTGGCCTCTGCTCTAACACAAACCTATTCACATGGCAACGGGACAGAGTCGAGATGCAGAGAAGGCACACTTCAGGCCTTCCGGGAGCAAACACAGCATTGGTGACAACTCAAATGTAGTCATAGGTGGGAAGACAGGCTGTGGACCCAAAAGACGGCTGAGTCACATGATGATGTGATAGGAATCCGGGAAAAGAACAGATCAGGAGATGTAGTTTACTCTATGAGGATTTACTTTAGGATAACTTTCACTTCCAAGTATTAGGAATCACAACACATCGATCACAGACATTTTAGAGTCAGAGTGGCTTTGGGAAAAGCAGATGCATATTTTCATTAAGTTCTGACTGCAGTAATTAGAAGAAAAGAGGTCTAATGAGAGCCTGAAAGTCAGGGCTGTTCTCTCTTCTCAAAAATGATCTCTTCCCAATCAAAATGAAGAAGTACAACTAGAAAATAAACATATGAAGAAAAGTTCAGCATCATTAGTCATTTAAGAAATGTAAATTAAAGCAACAGTGAGAGTCCATCTCACCCCAGAAAGATTGGCTATCATCAAGCAGTCAACCAATAACAAATGCTGGAGAGGCTATGGGGAAAAGGAACCTTCCTCCACTGTTGATGGGAATGTAGGGTGGTACAAAAAGTGCAAATCCGTGTAGAGGCGCATCAAAAAGCTAGGTCTAAAGGTGCGATTTAACCCAGCTATTCCCCTCCTGGGTATTTCTTCAGAAGCACGGAAAGCATCATACCACAGCCATGTACATGCTCCCGTGTTTATAGCAGCGTAATTTGTCACAGCTAAATGGAAGCAAGCCAAATACCCATCACCTGAGATAAAAAAAGATGCAATGCTTTTATACAATGGAGTATTCCTCAGCAATAAATATGGTAAACCCAAGGCTTTTATGTGTAAATGGATGCAAATAGAGACCATGCTCATAAGTGAAATAAACCAGACCTGCATGTGTAAACACTGTATTGTCTCCCTAGTGTAAAAATCCAAAAGAGTAAATAAAATATAAAAGGTTCACGAGATACTGTAAAAGGGAGAAACAACTGTACAAAGGGAGGGAACAACTGAAATGAGGGAAAGGAGAAAAAGAGAGAAAGGAAGGAAGAGAGAGAGGGAGAGAGAAAGAAAGAAAGAAAGAAAGAAAGAAAGAAAGAAAGAAAGAAAGAAAGAAAGAAAGAAAGAAAGAAGAAAATATTATTATACATATATATACATCGTGATAGATTGGATAATTGTTCTGCTGAGTTCCGCTGCTCTATTGAAGGAAGCAGTTAATACTTAAATGTTTTCCTCTCCTATTTTTAATTTTTTTCCACCAATTTTACAAGCTGATATCTGGTAATCTGGACAACTAATTTGAAGACAGCAATATGCAGTATAACAACCATTGTTGAATCACTATCATTTTTGTTCAGTGAAATTCTGTATCATTTCTATTCTTTTTTACTATTTTTATTCTCTTCAAAAAATAAAAAGAGGTTAAATAAATGATATCTTCCAAGCATCTGCAGAAATGCACTAGCACTATACTAATGTAAAATTAATAATTTCCACTTAGGTTGAATGATTTGTCAGCAGAGCCTATTGGACTGTGGAGGACCAGGGCCTTGGCCAGCCTCACTCAACTGCATCTTAAACATTCAGTTTATCTATATTCAGTCTTGATAATTTGTTATTATTGGAGCTTTTTTGTCCTTTCCAATATGAAAAATTACAATAAATGCTGGCTGTAAGGAAAAATTCGACCTGTGTATGCGTTGGATCCTGACTGTTTAAATTCTCCTCTGTTATCTGTCCAGGATCAGTAAGGCTTCTAAATTAGAGTTGCAAGAAAACACACGACTAAAAATCGCATGATACAGACATACACTAAACATATCTGCTCCTTATCTGAGCTTAAGCTTAACTGCGCATTCCATATGAGACATGGCATCTTCATTCTGCTTGAGTAAGAAAAGTCAGAGCTGATCAAGTGTGGGCTGGAAAATAGCACTTAATTCAGGGACTGTAACAGTCAGGGGCGATTGGCCTGAGTCTGGATCACGATAATAGCATCATCAAAAAGACAGATCATTCTGAAGAAAATCCAACTTAATGTATTAGACATGGAAAAGAGATCTTGATGGTGGCTTTGTTTCTACTATTAATTTTATGTGTCTTATAAAAATTAACATTTTTTTCAAATAGTAAAACATTGGAGTACATACTTTATACTGAAAGTGCTAATGATGATAAATATTAATTCTTATGCTCTAAAGCTACTGCTTTATACAGACAAGTAGTTACATTGACTTACAGTTGTCCTGGGCTTTACGTTTTTTCCCAATACCTGTTACATATTTTTTCTCAAAAAGGAGAAATTGGGCCGGGGAGATGGCTCAGTGGAACAAGCGCTTCCCTGGCAAGTGCAAGGGCCTGAGTTCAATCCCCAGTTCCGTCAAAAAAATAAAAAAGGGAAATTATTTATATCTATTAACTTCTATGAGATTAATTGAAATATGTAGTAAACTTTTAAAAAGTATTATAGTAAAAGATATGTTGCCATGAATCCCTCTTAAAATACTTCCTTTTCCTTCAAACACACTCATCCAATCATTCTTACCACTTTCTGAAACAGTTTTGGAAGGCTCTTTCATGAATGTCTTTGCAAAGTACGACCATCCAACAGAAAGGCAAGCTTGTAAAAATTCCACGGTGTGTCCTTATCCACTTTATTCCCAGAGTTTGGCCTGGTGCCACTGCTACCTCTCCCCCAGAGTCACAATGCCCTGGAAAGGTAAATGTTTTACATAGTTCAGAGGACGGAGGAAGCCAGGATCGTACAACTAAAGACACTGCCGATTGTGGACTGCTCTTCTCCCTCCTTCCCACTAGCTCCCCCCAAAGTGAACAGCAAGAAGACAAATACAGCCGCGTGTGGCCCTGCATGTCTTGGGCAAGGATGGACCTCAGGTACCACCGTGCTTGGCAGCTTTCATTTTGGCAGCAAGCCTGATGCTTACATGATGACAGCATCAGCTAATGATGCGTTTCACAGAACATACCTCCAGTGTTAAGCAAGGGTTTTTCCTACAGTCAAGCCTGCCCAAGGCATTTCGTGCTGATTTTTAAGTGAACGCAATCATACCTCACCCCATTGCTGCGTTTTGTTGTCTCACTGGACTGGATTTGTAACTTGCTGCCACGAGTGTGACAATTCATCGCTCTTTCAAGGTCATCCCTGGAGAAAACAGCGCTTGTTGGGAGAATTTACAAATAATAAAAATTCCCAGTTTGAGGGTGAGATAACAGAATTCAAAAGCATTACCTTGGTTCTATTTTAAAAAGTAAATGAAGCAGCAAAAATAAAATGATTCCTTTATCTCTGGCAAGTTGTTTATAAACTGTCAGCTTTGAAGAGTTTTTAATGTGCATTCTGAAGAGAGAAATACACTCAGTGTGCCTCCAGGGGAAAAATAAGCCTCAGGCCTTCAGGGGGAAAAAAATCTATAAAAGAAACTATCTCTTAAACTATCTGCATTATTAATGAGATTTCTTTTGGCATGACTCACCTCTCTCCATATATATAAAATATATATGATTTTTATGAGTTCCTACTCTAGCACACTGCATTTGAGATAAATTATATATATATTATGATAATTATATACTTATATACAAATATATAAATTGTATATAATTATTGAAATGATTATATGTACTATAAACAAAAAATAATATCATTATATAGTTATAGATAATGTATAAAAATAGAATTCCATAATTATATAACTAGTTTTATATATAATTTATATAATCCATGTAATTTATCTCAAATACAATGTAATGGAAGAGCAAATAGCAAAAAATCATGTAATTTAGTATGGCCCTGATTAACCAGAATTATACTCTAGAATTGGATCATAAGGGTAGCCAAACTTACAGTGTTTTCTGTTTAAAATAAAGGAGGAAGCAGTTGTCCAGGAGCTGTATACTGACATTCAGTATGATCAGAGGCAGGTGCTTTCTGAGAGCTGCGTGTTCATGTATTTCATTGTCAGAGAAACTTCATGGTTTGGAAATTACCACCCCTTCCCACTGCGCCACAAATACATTGGAATCCAGTAAGATGGGCCAGGATCCCACAGCCAAGGCAACAGGACCATCATGCACACTAAGAAGACCTAAGTCAGGACTCCAAACATGAATCTGCATTCCATCTCCCTTTTGAATTAAATCACAGGCTCCAACTTCCAATAACAATGGAAGAGTTTATATTAGACTACTCCCCAGTGAGTAGTCTGCTCTGGGTCAAATGCTAAAAACAAGAGCTAGAAGCCACTAACATTTCAAAAAAGCAGGCAACAGCACAGAGCTGTGACTGATGACAGCAATTATATCTCTGATACACACATTTGTTTAACTTTATCCCTGCTCACATCCAGGTCAGTACATTCCACAAAATACAACGCAAATCCAGGATGGGCCACAGGTACTGACTGGCCTGAGGAGTCGGGGGATGGAAATCTGTGGGAAAGAATACTAGAGTAAGAAAAAACAATAGGTATGAGAGGGCCAGATCCTCAACTGACTCTAAACTGTGCATCTGTGGGGTAAATCTAAGTATTTACCCCGAAAGAATGAGACATCTGAACAATGATTTCTATGAATTTGAATTTAGGTTTGTCTCTGGCCCAGCTAGAGAGGCTTAAAAAACACAACTCACTGTTCTGTAGACACCAGCCTTACCAGTGAGGATCACATCTCAGGAGAAAGACCTTGTCTCCACCTTGGCAGCAAAGGCACAGAAGGAATAGACCCTCCTCGGACAAAGCCTCAGCCCAGCCAGGACACAATTCACCCAGAGGCCTGCTGCTGCAGGAGGCCTACGGATCATCTTGCACAAATCAAGGGTGTATTTGTCAGTGTCTGTCACTGGAATAAGTTTCTGAGCTAACTGACGTACCAAGACAAAAGGTGCATTTCAGCTCACAGTTTTGTAGGCTCTGGCCCACCACTGATTGGCCCATTGTTTTTAGACCTATGGTGAGGCAGCACATCAAGATGGGTGTAAATGACAAAAGAATTAGCTTCTTTATGGCCAGAAAGCAAAAGGAAAACATAAAAGAGAGAAAAGGGGCCCTGCTATCCCCTTCAAGGCAAGTCCCTATGATGTGAAGACCCTCTGCTAAAACCCCTCTTCAGAAGGTCTTATCACCTACCACAGCACTTCAGGCTGAGGACCAGAGCTTCAACAGTGGACCTTTGGAGAGCAGCACAGATCCAAACTATGGCAAACAATTTACATAGTTCAAGGATGGTAAGCCCCAAAAGATACCAGGAAAACATGACTGAACCCCAAGATGTCATCTGGGAGATGCCTAGCAGTGTAACAGAACCCATGGAGAATCCACATTTTCTTATGTTTTATTTCAAATCTTGGACCTGCCAACTAATTATCTCAAAAGGAAAAGGCTTCAAAACCCAAAGAAATCAAGTGTCCTTGAATGAGAAGAATTAAATGTGGACTTTGGAGCTAAGTGACTCCCTTGAAAGGGAGTCACATGACTACAACCAGGGATTGAACTGAGGTCCTTGTGCTGGCCAGGGAAGCACTTATTCCACTAAGCCATCTCCCCAGCCCCAACAATGCTTATTTTGCACTAAAAAGAGAATTCCCTGTTCACTCATTAAGTAGTTTATATTTGATACAACTGCCATGCACACCATTAACCCCCAAGGTTCTTGTTCCTTTAAAATGCAATGCATTAAATTTAAAAATATTTGTCTCAGGCAATGGAGTGTGACTTTTCCTTCAGTGGTTATTTCAGTGTTTTGGACTTCTCATGACCTCTGAGGAGAAGTGTGGACTTTGACCACAGGACTGAGGGATGAGAACACAGTGAACAGGAGCCATGGAGGTCAGATGCCTGGTGCAGCAAGATGACATCACTGAGCTGGCTTTATTTACTGTGTAAATGCGAAGGAGAAGCGGGGGCTGAGGGCCCCGCAGGCGCAGGCGAGGCTTTGTCTAGCAGGATGAGGAGGAGCTCAATCTGATGCCACCCACCCTAGGCCATCTTCCATCCCTCCTTCTGTGCCATCCTTGCGGATGCTATATTGATGGCCCAGTTGTTTCTTTTCTAGCGTAAGACAGGTGAACTCTTTTAAATTCATGACTTTTTGGGAAAATCCTGGCCCCTTGAATGCTACACAGAATATAGCAAAAGTTTAATAAAGGAGCTGAAGAAAGAAAAGGAGAGAAGGAGTGAGGGAAGAAGAGGAAGGAGGAAAGAAAGAAGATGAAAAGGAGAGAAGGTGGGATAACAGAAGAAGAGAAGAGAGAAAAATGAAAGGTGATAAGGGCTCGGGATTCTCTGAATGAGAATCTGGGACCACAGCAGTCACCTTGCTAAATTTCACCCCTGCTTCTGCTCCTTGCCAAAACTGAGCCAAGCAATATCTCTACCCTTCCATTCCCCTGGAGCCATGTGGCCCAAACAAAGCCAGTCAGGGCCCCAGAGGTAGCTGTTGTCCAAGCCTGCAGGGTTCCTTTGACCTTGCTGGGGAAGAAAGCCTCTCAGGTGACACCAGCACTGCGGAGGAGCGGAGCGCCAGGCAGCCCACCTGCTAAATATAGAGTGCGCTTTGGAAAATGCTGTCGTGGCCCTGAGTCTGAGGAGAAGCTGTCCCGCATGGTCAAGGGCAAAAAGTCACTGCTTCTGAATGATGTCATCACACAAGGTCCTCCACGGAACTCAAGCAGCCACTCATCCATATGGATTGAAAACTGCCTTGGTGAATTCTGGGCACACTGCTTTCCATCATAATCTCGTGCAGTGGCCGGAGAACCATTTCTGAGACCGTCACAGCCATTCTGAGGACTATTCTGCTTTGCACACTGGGACACTGAGGACGAGTGCTCTGTCACCACCCAAGGCAACATGACACTGTTGGCAAGTGTCCTCGTGGGGGGGGGGCTCTGTGAGAAGAGTCGCTTGAGGTGAGGACTTGGTCACAAAACCATGGGACGTTATGATGAAAGGGCAGATTGTTTTCAGGGGCACCAGCAAAGTGAATTCTTTCCTTGGCAGGCTGAGCTGGCCTGTGCAGTAGCACTTGGTCTGATTCACTGGACAATGGGGGAAGGTGGACATTGAGAGGGTGCTATTTCTCCACGGTTCATGGCTTCTCCCTCCTGGCCTGGCATGTGCCTCCACACCACAGCCAGTGGGGACAGCCGGAGGTAACCATAGTGAGCTGGGACAGAGGAGAAAGAGAAACCTAAAATGGCAATGCATTGTGACCCAACGTCTTTATCAAAATAAAAACACTTGCTTTCATCTTGTGTTTCCACTGCGACACTACATTGTGTACCCAGATGTGTATGCAGGACTATTTGTGCCTTCTTCGCCCGTGTTCAAGGCCAAGTTCCGCTGGTCAGGAGAGCCCTGGCTTCGCAGCGCCAAGCACGGCCAGCTTCTGTGGGGCACGGTGTCCTGGGTACACTTATCGCAGTGTCCTTCTCAGCAAGAACAGCGTGGGCTGCCTTGGGTAGTGAACCATATAACCAGTGCTCGCTCCCACCTCCTGGAGAACTTAAAGGAGCAGTCTGCAGACAGGCCAGGACACACAGCGTGCAGCTCCTTAGGGGCCCAGGGAATGTACAGAAGTGGTGGGTAGGTGACACCAGGCTTTAGACTGCAGGCCAAGTGTCCAGATGTGTGAACTGCTTTTATAAGCCTGTCCCAAGTGCTTCCTCTGGGGCCTGAAGCTGCTGGGTGACAATAGCGCTGGAGGTCAGAGGGACCCCAGGAGGTGCAGTCTGTTTTCATAGAGGAGCCCTTTGGGCAGTGCAGTGTTGGTGCAGGCTCTGAAACAGACAGCGCTGAAGGCGCCTCAGTCTCAGACAGAGTGCAGGTGTGAGTTTGTCCTTAGCTCCGCTTTCCAGAACAAAGGTCTCATCCCCAAGGGAGGTGATGCTCTCTCCTGACAGGGGCACTAAGCAGCGTCTGCAAAGACACAGTGAGGAACATTGCGCAGGATCCTGAACAGAGTCACAAATGTGCAGACGCACAGGCCACCCATGTGTCCACTCAACAAATGTTTCTTCAGAGCTGAGGGCTCAAAGGTGCTCGTAGATACTCAGAGCTCAAGGTTTTTGGTTAGATGTAGAGCATCCCAATTCCTAAAGTATTTATTTCATAATACTCTACTACAACTTTGTCTTGTGGTTTTTGAGGATATTTCCTAATAAGACAAAAAGAAAACCTTCTTACAATCTGACCTAATCTGGAGTGTCTGCTGAACTGACATATTTTTTAAGACTTTTGCTTTAAAAGAATCTTCTACATACACTGAGCAAAGCAAGCTCAGCTCAGGTGATAGAGAAAGCCTACAGGCCTTGGTCCTGAACCAAGGATGGGAAAAAATTATAAGGAAGCATTTGCATTCCAGATTGATTAGTACTTACCACACAGACATATAAATCTGACTGACAGGTACCAGAATCCTAGCCACCAAGTTGAAATTCAGGGGTGCTCCGGTTCCCAGGCATGGGAACTGAAGGGAACAGGTTGGCCTTCCATCATCGGAGATGAGGAGGCTGGGAAGGTATCAGGATCGGATGTGAGGCCCAGCTGAAGTGCACCCGCTGGCTCTGGAGGCCAAAGCAGGGCTGGGTCTCAACAATGACGCTGAAGGTCATTTATCTGGTAGAACTGAGAAAGAAATTCCCATTGACAGAACTCCAGTGGGAGAGCAGAAGTGCCATACTCCTACACCCCCCACCCCCACCCCCACACACCTGGAGACGATTCCATCTGGCGACTAGACCAAGACAACCTGCGATGGCGTTGACTGCCTCCAAGGAAGGGGAGGGACAGAGTCAAGCTGGCCCCTCAACCAGTCTAAGAAACTTGAAAACAGAGGACACATGTGTCCTCTCACTGGAATATGTAAGCAAATGGAAATTCAATTAAAATTTTTTTTCTAATTAATTTTATTGAGAAACAAATAGCAATGGGACAGTTTCAAAACCAATTAGTAGGACAGTTTCAATAATTAATACATTGCATATTGTTGTCTTTGTAGTGGTTATTCATAGTACAAGATGCAGACATGATGTCCTGTCCAACCACTGTTAGTACAAATCATTCTTCTAACAGAGAATGTGGCTGTATATCTATCTTAACTATTTTGTATATACAGATACAAAATGGTCATTCATTTGTATCCCCTTCTTTTCTGCTTAGTTTTGTCAGAGATGGGTATTTAAGTGCCATTTAAATATTGTAGGTGCATGAATTCAGCAAAATAATCCAATATGGTCCAGTAGTCCATAATAGTAGTGGGTTTTCCATAAGACTGGCAATGTCAGAAGTTGCTGACTTGAGCCCTTTATAGTTCAGCATATTAATATGGCTTTACTTTTTATACTTCATTTTTATAATTTTCTGCTGGATGGTTAAGACCAAGATAAAGCAAGACCTATATAACAAGAAATGTAACTTTTGTATCTCACAAGGATCTGTCAAATCCCCTCAGGATTTATCCTGTAACCCTGTACTGCACTTTGTAGATCCATTGTCAGTGTCAGCCATGTGAATGAGTCATGACCATTGCTTGACCAATTTGATCTCTGAGAAAGCCTGAGAGAATGTTTTCTCTCCATGTGACTCTCTTTAGGCACACACTACATCATCGATCACTTTCCTCTGTGGCCCCATAACCTCCTTGATCAGTAAATTTGGGCCACAACTGAGTTACAAGATGTTGCAGTACAGGTTCTCCTATGTCCTGAGTCCTCACTGACCTTGAAAGGCTAGGGCCAAAATGTTATCTGTCCTCGCAGCCCTTCTTTTTCTCTAATTTTTGATGTGCAAACTTAAGTTGTTAACCCTCCAGAAGGAAAGCTTAATGATACTAGGTCTACTACCATGCACTAAGCTAAAGTCAAAATGGATTAAAGATTTAAATATTAAAATAAAAACACTAAATCTCCTAGAAGAGAAAATAGAAGGAACTCTTGAAGACATTGGGGTAGGCAAAGAGTTCATTAGCTAAAATCAAATTGCATGAGTAATACTTGAAAGAACTAACAACTGAGACCTCCTCTTACTGAGAAGTTTTTGCACATGAAAAGAAATTACCAACAAAGTGAAAGGACAACCCAAAATTTGGAAAAAGTCTTTAATAAGTACTCACACAAAAAATTTTTTAAAAGACACAAAAGCTCCAAATTATAGTTTAGCCTTTTTCCCCTCACAAAATACTCTAAAATTTCATCTTTCAACCAAATGGATTATAAACATTGCAATTTCTCTTAATTGAACTACTCAGTCACAGAATTCATCTCAGACATGATTTCTATATTTAAATTATGCCTGCCCTTCTGGACCCCCTACAGCTTACCCAGGTTGCGAGAGCACCCAGGGAAGCCGTGGCAGGAAGGTGCACCCCTGGAGGGGCTGGAATGACACAGGTGTGACAGTGGCGACTTTGGAGCTACACTTACATGAGGCCAATGAGCTGTGGCCTCTGTGCTGCCCAGGGTGGCCGCCCTGCCTCTGTCCCTTCCACGCAGCACGGTCGAGCCTGACCTGAGCCTCCAGCTCACTTCCCCGTCTCCTGGGAGCACCGTTACTTGTGCATTTCCACGTTTGCCTTTTCTCTCCTCTCACTGCAATGTCGTCTCCATCAGAGCGGGGACTTTGTGCTCACAGTGGCATATTCATCCCTTAAAAGGGCACTGAGCACAATGTGAGGGCTCCAGAAATACTTACTGAAGAATAAGTAATGAAAAAATGAGGCCATCTAATGGACCATAAAAGGAGGATGAAAGACCTTCTGAGGCCTGCTTTCCCAGGAAAGCAGAGTGTGCAGGGTGTTCTAAAGATAAAACCTTTAAGGAACGCAGCAGGGGGGAAGAAAGTGAGGAGTTAGGGTGCTGTGCGGGCACCAGCGTCCACTACAAACACATCGCCTCCCTCTGGGGCTGGCTTACTCACTTAGCTTGATCCCCTCAAGGTTTAACTATTTGGTGACATGTCAGAATTTCCTTTTGTTGTTTGGTTTTTTGAGAGAGGGTCTCCTTGCATAGTTTAGGCTACCTCTGAACTCACTATGTAGCCAAGACTGGCCTCAAACTCATAGTGATCTTCCTGCCTCAGCCTCCCAAGTGCTGAGGTTACAGGTGTGAACTACTATACCCGAGAATTTCTTTCTTTTTTTTTAAGGCCAAATAATATTTCATTGTATGGGTTCAACATGTTTTACTTACCCACTCAGGCTTCAGGACCCAGCTGGTTTGTTTCTTCCACCTGTTGGTTCTTGTGAGTGCTTCTGTGAGAACATGGGTATGGAGCTGTCTCCTTGAGACCCCACCTTCAGTGCTCTTGGAGGTGTGCCCACACACGGAACCACTGGATCATATGGCAACTCTATTTTTAATTTTTTGAGCCACCTATATCCTGTTTCCCATAGCTGCTGCCCGCCTTTCCATCTCCATTAGCAGTGCACAAGGATTCCAGTAGCTCTTACCTCCATTCAAGCTATTGTTGAGCTCCTTTGATAGCAACCTAATGGATGGGAGGTGATATCCTGGAGCGGTTCTGATTTGCATTTCCCTGCTGATCAATGGTACTGACTGTGGTACGTTTATAGTGCATAATGATCCCATCCCCTGGGGAGTCAGTGCCTATACATAACATGTCTTTTTAAAAAATAATTTACTTATTGTATTTTAGGGATGGGTCTATGGATGTTCAGGGTCTCATTACCAGATCAGACTCCTAGTGAGCCACCGGTTACAGCTTCCCAAGAGCTTGGATTATAGGTGCGTGCCACCACCCCCTGTCTCAATTGCCCTCTCAGCATGCCCCAGGGGCAGCGCTGGCATGGCAGTCCTCGGGATCGGATCCCTGGCCCCTGTACCTGCTCGCAGGCATCGGAGCATCTTTTCACAGGCTTATTGATCATTTGTGTTGCTGTTTTTGCTGTTGCTGCTATTGCTGCTGCTGCTGCTGCTGCTGTTGAACAAATGTCTGACCTGCTCCTTTACTTATTTTTAATGATTCTTTTTTTCGTTGTTGAGTAACATTATTTTTATCCAAAATTCAGACAGAAAACATTTCAGTTATTAAAATCATTTCTTATTTTGTCTTTCCTTTGCCCTGGAGTAAGCTTCAACTCTCAGTGTGCCTGTATTTTAAGCATACTCAGCTAGTCATGGTGGTGCATGCCTGTAACCCCAGCTATGTCTGCAAATTCTTGGGAAGCCAAAGCAGGATTTTGAGGTCAAGCCAGCCTAAGCAATTTAGCAAGACCTTGTTTTATTTATTTTTTTTTTTTTTTGTCTTTTTGAGACAGGGTCTCACTATGCAGTTCAGGCTGGCCTTAAGCTCACTTTGTAGCTCAGGCTGGTCTCGAACTCACAACAATCCTCCTGCCTCAGCCTCCCGAGTGCTGGGATTACAGGCCTGCGCCACCACGCCCAGCTAAGACCTTGTTTTAAAATGAAATAAGATACAATAAAGAAAGAAGTGCTAGGTATGGCACATGACTGTAATCCCAACAATCAGAAGGCTAGAACGGGAGGATCGCTGTGAGCCCAAGGCCAGCATGGACTACATAATAAGCTCAAGACCAGCAGGATTACATAACAATACCCTATCCCCGCCCCCACCCCCAAAACACAAAAAACTAATTTTTTAAAAGAGGGCTTGTGGGTGGAAAGATAGCTCAGCAGACCACACGCCTGTGTGTCAAGCACAAGGACCTGGCTTTGATCCCCTGTACCGCATGGTGTGCTGGCCCCAGAACACAGGGCCATGCTGAACCAGCCACCAGGACCAGGCGTGGGGATGCACGCCTATAATTCCAGCACTGGAAAGGCTGAGACACGAGGATTTTATGAGTTTGAGCTGAGTAGTGAGACTCTGTACCAAATTAATTAAATAAATAAATGATTTTTAAAAAGAGAATTTAGGGTGCAGCTCTCTGTTAGAACAACCTAGACTGAAGCCCCAGTGTTAAAGGGGGTAATGGAGGGGATCAAGCTCACAACCTGAAAGGTACCTGGAGAAACTCATGTTCTCTGTAATTGAAGATGAATTAGGAACAATGGAGTTTAAGAGCAGAATATTTATTGGGAGAAAGAAAGTTCCTGACCAAGAAAGAGACAGAAGGGGACCTGATTGGGTTGACAAGGAACCTGCCTTTTCTAAGGATCTTCACAGACCAAATGCATGAAGTGAGGTAGGTCTAAGGTGGGAAATGTGGGAAACTACACATGAGGTGGGATAAAACTCTGGTCAACCAATAAGATCACAAGCATAATTGCTCAGATAAAACTGATTAAATCAGGATCAAATGGGGAAGCGAGTCACATAGCAATCAGGCATGAAGACAGAACAAGGGCTCTTCCTATAGAGGGTTGGGTTAGTGACTCTTCCTGGCTTTTTCAAGGTGACTGACACCTATTTAGAACATCATTCTCTGATGTCTATCCCTACAGCGGTGTGTAGCTACATTTGTTTAATCTTTTTCCTTGAGATCTGGCGCACAGGAGTGCCTCTCTCTCCCACAGTTGCAAGGCATTGTCTTCCATGTCCTTTGATGGTCCAGCCCTGTCTGACTGCCTATAATATTCCTATCTAACTCAGCTACCCACAACAGGGGAAAACTTACTTATCTTCTCAAGTGGTTTGATGTATCAATTCAATAAATTTCTTTACCACTCCCAGCCTTTTAGATCTATCTGAAGTGCCTGTATCCAAAGAGGGACACAGTTTCAGATGAAAATGGTAACTCTGTTATATTTATTCTCCCTCCAGAAAACAGTAAAACCAACATAGATTCTAAGAAGGGAAGGACTCAGCAGGTCCATCTGTCCATTCTATTACTTTTGAAGGAAGCACCAGGTGTTCCTTGGGTATCACTATGATCTGAATGCTTCTGTGTCCTGCCCCACTGTCCAGATGTTGAAACTTGATCCCCAAGGTGCTGGTATCAAGAAGTGAGACCTGGCAAGGTGACCCTGAAGGGCATCATGATGGGTAAAATAATCCATAACCATACTTTTTTAATGAAAATATGTATTTTAGCCTAATGCGAATTTGTTGCGCCACAGGAGCTGCACCGGAGGAATACAGGAAGGGATCTTTGTGTTCACTCACTCCATATGATAAACAGCAAGGTGTATACACATGTGTCAAAGTGTAAATGGGTAAGTTTCACCCACATTATGCACCTTGTTACATTTCTGTGTATTTTGTAATTTTTAATTAAATGTTTTCTTTTGATTTTTCTCGTAGAATTAGCCCAACTCAGTACAGTGCCACATGAAAATTCCCCTTTATACCTTTGAGGGGAGGTAGAAAGCAGATCACCAGTGACCCGGATCATGTAAGCCAAAGTGAGCAACATATGACAGGTGGCGATGTGGCAGGCAGGGATGTACAGAATGAGGACCCGGATTCAGTTGAGGACGGGCACAACAACAGATAAATATTTCTCTGCCAAATGCTGCAAAATGGTCAGCACACCTGAACGAGCCATGTTAGAACTAGGTCAGGAAATGTTGCTAGGTTCTTGCGTGGGGTGAGGCCCACTGAACGGAATGCCAATAATGTGATTCAAGGTTGGACATTGTTTGTAAGGGACAATATGCAACAAGATGTTCTGAAATGCACTAATAGTGAAATGCAAGTAAAATATTCTATATGCATCAATAAAAATACTTAAAAATATGCTTACCAGGACACCTCGCAATCTGAACTGAAACCCTTCCTGGCAGGACTTTATCATCTACTCATGCTAAGCAAAATCTAAAGGACTTATGGAAAAAGTGATGCATATGGCATTGAGATCATTAGGACAACAATGATATTCAAGAGATTGGGTTTCTTTCAAAATCGCCTACAATTTGATGACAAAAAGACTTTCCAAGAAAGAAAAGAATCCAACAAATTTGCTGGTATTTGCTCATTTGTTGAAGGCTTTGCTTTGAACTGCTAAGTAATTCATACATTGTCCAACTACACAACAGTTGAGAAACAACAGGCATCATTTCATGACTGTTGAAGCTTTTGCAAATAGATGCCAAGTCAACCTTCTGAATACAGTTTAAAAATAAATGCCCTGGTGTATGTGAAGATATTTCATACTTTGAATTTAGAAATTTGTCCTGGAATTCAGCTGCCAGATATTTCTTTGTGCAGTAATAAACTGACTTTGTAAACAGACTTGTTGTACTTATTTCTTTTCTTTCTTTTTTTTTTTTAATTGTGGTACCAGGTATTGAACTCAGGACCTTGTGCTTGCCAGGCAGGCACTTAAGCCACTGAACTATCTCCACAGCTCTGTTGCACCTATTTCAAAAAGTAAACCAAATGTCACATTCACTAGTTGGTTTGCTAGCTACCCATTGGATATTATATTTCCTAAACAAAACAACAAAAAACCCAGTTGACCAGCACAAGAACTAATCACAAGAACAAAGTGGGAGATTCTGAAAAAAATGTTGCAAGTTCACTATAGAAAAATGGATAAATGTCTGTAAGTATAATATCATGTATGCACCTTCTATGATACCAAAACATTATGAAAATGGTTTGCAATGTATTAATTTATGAAATTCATCTTGTCAAGGCATCTTAAAACTGTTTCATTGGTATTTGTACTTCAATAAAACAAAAGTAAAATAAAAAAAAGACATAAATAAATAAAATAAAAAAAGAAAAAGAAAAATGGATAGCACAAGTTTTAGATTTCAGAAAGCCATAACATTGACCTCCTATATGGTGAAGAAATACGAAGTATATTGACACGGTAAATGTTACACCCTAGTGATAAGACTGATAGTGAAGGTCGGTGGGGTCAGGCACACCTTTAATCCCAGCCCTTGCTAGGATAAAGCAGGAAGTTCCTATGAGTTCAAAAAGGCTGGCTTGGATGATGTGGTGAGACTCTGTCTCAAAACAAACAAAGGAACATTGATAGTGAATCCTCAATGAAAACGAAGCAAGAAATGAGCACTTTTCCCAGTGAAAGGTGGAGTAGGTGCCCTTGAGGAGTTATGCAGCAATGATAGGGTTGGCCAAAGGTTGTATTTTACTTGATCCCAATTATTATTATTATTAGGCACAATAGTTTCATGGTTTACAAATAAATAACAAGCACAAAATATCACAGAGACATTGTCTTAGAGGATTATAAGTGGAATTAATAAATGATTAATTATAACAGAGGAACAACAATTCTGCCCAAAGAGCTCCACAAAAGAACTCTGGAGCAGACTGGCAAATAGACACCAAAGCATCACAAGGACTCCTGAGGAAGCAGGAAGGCCAGCAAGATGTCAAGTATGTCCTATGAATGAAGACAGGAAAACAAACACGTGTGCTATCATAAGGCGACACTTGTACATGGAACATGTTATTCTCATGGATGGAAACTGCCTTAGGTGTGATAATGCTAGTAAAGTGTGAGTGTGTGTGTGTGTGTGTGTGTGAGTGTGTGTATGTGTGTATGGTAGAGTTTTATTTGTATTTTCATTATGGTCCACATATGAGGTTTTGTTTTTTGCTATTATTTTTTAGAGTTAGTAAGCAGGGGTTGGAGATGTATCTCAGCAGCACACAGCCTGCTTGGAAAGCACAAGGCCCGGAGTTCAATTTCCAGTACAAAAAAAAAATGGTAGAGTTAGTTAGGAAGCAAATAAATAATTGATGTAAAAATGCTCACATTTATTCCAAAGAGTATATGTTTGATATTTTATTTTATTGATATTTCATTTTCCTGCTAAGTAAAAATTATATAATATAGTAGGAAGCTGCTGACAAGGGAAGAAGACAAGAGAGGTGACAAGCACGGCCTGCCAAGCAGGCAAGGAAAGCTAAACACACAGCAGCCAGTGTGAGGGAGACTCGGGCGCAGAACATGCCACTGTTGTCGTGTGTGAAGACGGGTGGCGGTGACAGCTGGAGCAATTTCTCTGGCAGAGTTGCATTTGTATTTTCACTGTAGTTCACACAAGAATGTATTTCTGCTGTTATTTTTTAGATCTTATAAGCAGGTAAAGAGTTGAAGTTGAAAATGTAGATATTTATTCTTTTTATTTTATTGTTTGTATTTTTAGGGAAGGGTCTACAGGATGTTCAGTGTCTCACTACTAGATTGGACTCACAGTGATCCACCTGTTTAGAATCTCCCAAGAGCAGGGATTACAGGCTGCCCCAGCACGCCCAGTCTCAATTGCCATCTCAGCATGCCCCAGGAACAGAGCTGGCACAGCAGGCCCAGGGACTGAATCCCCAGCCCTGCATCTGCCTGTAGGAGCCTTAATCCACTGAGCTATTTGGCCGGCCCTGGATGTTTGTTCTACACATTTGTTATATATTAAAAATTAATATTTTATGTTACTAATATTATGTTCAGTGTCTTAATTATTATTCTATTAAGTATACCTTGTTTAATATAGTAAAACTCATAAAATTAAGATTAATGTTGGGTGCAGTGGCATGCACCTGTGATTCCAGCACTCAGGAGGCTGAGGCAGGAGAATCATTGCAAGTTCAAGACCAGCCTGGGCTATGAAGTAAGCTCAAATTCAACCTCAACTGCATAATGGACCTGTCTCAAAAAGACATTATAAAAAAAAAAACAAAAAAACACTTTTCGACTGAACACAGGATGTGTGTGCTAATTAGCTCCAATATAGACAAAAAAGGTGCTTACATAGAACTCAAAGGACCTAATAGTTAGCTGACCTTTTGCAGTTCATTCATCTAAAAGTCATGCATCGAGGTCACAGAGTCCTTTAAGAGGCTCTGTCTTTAGAGACAGACCACGTTGAGACACCTGCCCTGAGAAGCTCTGAGCCTTATCACAGTTAGCAATAATCCAAAGCCCTTACATAGAGATTCTAATGAACTCAGTGATCCTCCTGCCTCAGCTGCCTGAGTGCTAGGATGGTAGGTGTGTGCTACCATGCCCAGCTTCTTTTCTAATTTCTTTAGAATCATTTTAGTGATTGCCTTAGTCTGTTCAGGCTGCTATAATAAAATATAGTAACTTATAACAGGCAACAGAAATTTCTTACCTGTAGCTCTAGCAACTAGAAAGTCCAAGCTCACTGTGGCAGCACCTATGGCATCTGGCAGGGGCCTGGTTTCTGATGCATAAATGACCATCTCCTAGCTCTCCTTACTCTCACATACCAGTAGAGGCAGAGGAGCTCTCTGGGATCTCTCCTTAGGTCACTAATGTGAAGGACCTGGTCACCTACTACTGGCCCCTCCTCCTAGAACCATCACCTTGGAGATTAGGATTTCAGCATACAAATTTTGAGGGAGACACAAACATAGAGGTGGGCTGAATCAACTTAATTCTAAAGCACAACACAGGACCATGAAGTGTGCAGTGGGAACCTTGTGTACTGGGAGCCCTCAGGAAGGAAGGGTGGGTTGTGGGACCTGGGCTAGTTTCAGAGCTATGCAGATGAGTCTTATCTTGAATCAGTGCTGCATCTACCTGCAAGATAAGGTTGGCCCAGGTCAAGAAGGAAAACTGAGTGAGTCCAAAAGAAGCAGCATAAGAAAGGGGAGTCACTAGTTGCTTCAACAGCTGCGTATCAGTTAGGGCTCTCCAAGGTCACCGAAGGGTACCAGTAGGACACATCAATAGGAGCTAGGAGGAAATTTCTTATGAGAACTGGCTCATGTTAACGTGACATCTGGGAAGTCCCACAGTGTGCCATCTGTGGGCTGCGTGCCCAAAGCATTTGGTGGGGTAAAGCAGCCTGAGTTGTAAGGCTGAATGAAGAATATTCCAGCTCAAGGAAAGAGAGAGAACTCTCCAGTCCTCTGCATCTTTTTGTTCTGCTTAGACTCCCAGAGGGTTTGATGATCCCAGTCGTGCTTAGGTAAAGGGATCTTCTATATCTACTTATGTAGATGCTAATCTCTTCCAGAAACATCATCACAGACACATCTGGAAGAATCATCGCACCAGCTGAGCCCAACCAAGTTGACTCATAACACTAACCTTTGCTCCACAGAAAGAAATCCCCTGGCTGCTTGTGTCACAGTTGAAAGCAGGCATATCAGAATTCCAGAGCCCGAGGGACCTTGAATATCCATATCACATAAATAATGACCCTTGCTTTCATCTTCACTTCCCCAAGCCCCCAGCTGATTATTCATCTTCTATTGATATTAAAATAAACTCTTCTTGAATATTCTAATGCCATCTCCTAACTGGAAATGAAGCACTCCACTGCCTTGGGAGACAGTGCAGCCACAGGATGGAGTGAGCTTAGATTTTTTAATCAACATGTGGGAAGCCACCCACTCAATTCACCCTAAACTGCTGCAACAGTGAAAACTGAACTATGCTGTGACAAACCTCTGGCTCCGGAGTAGGGATGTATGTGTACAAATGTTTGAATAAGCTGGACTAGGACCAAATTCTGCCAAGTTTTTCCCTTAAAAATTAGTGACCTTTTACCTTTCCTTCCCACTTTGGATAATTGGGTGAGAGAGCTGGTGGGAAATGGGGAAAATAAAATGGCTCTGTTACTTCACATGATGCCACTGCAAAATAGTACAAATACTGTGCATGAGAGCCGCTGAATTCAGCCAGCACGTGGGAATGCAGTGCTTTCTCAAAGTTGGTCCGGTACCCTTGAGAACACGTTGACATACAGGTCAGAGAATGTTATGTTGAACAATTCCAACCCATGCCATATTGAAGGGTAATTTCTCAAGATACCATAGGTATAAGATTTATAAATTTTATTTTGATGATAGCATATGAACAATGTATATGTATATGAACTATGAGACTAAGCAGATGATAGAATGTCTCTCTCTCTCTCTCTCTCTCTCTCTCTCTCTCTCTCTCTCTCTTTCTCTTATTTTTGGTGGAACCAGGGATTGAACTCAGGCCCTTACGCTTGCAAACACTTATTCTACTGAGCTGTCTCCCCAGCCCAGAATGTCTTTTCAATGTAGTCCATAGCATGAAAATAACAGTAAATTCTGCATAAGAATTCATATATAGTGGGAAGTAATCAACTATTACAAAATCTATATAATAAATTAAATAAATGCACTCAAGCATAATGTTCATGATTTGAGGGAAAAGTATTCGATAACTAACACACATAATAATGAGCCTTAAAGAAAAGTTCCTGAAAAATAAGTTTCTGAAGAAGTAGACACAACTACAAAGACACTCGACCACCTTACCTATGACAAAGGTGCCAAACATATCCACTGGAAGAAAGGTAGACTCTTTCTTTATTAAATGGTGCTGAAAAAACTGGCTGTATATATTGAAAAAGATATACCAAATCCATTGGAAGAGTACCTAATGGAAGAGAAGGGGAAATCTTGAAAACATGGATGTAGGCAGAGAGTTCATGAATAAAACCCAGATTGCATGAGAAATACTTTAAAGAGTCAACCCTGGGATCTCATCTTGTTTATTTTTTTGTGCCAGGAATTAAACTCAGGACGTTGTGCTTGTCTGGCAGGCACTGTGCTGCTGAGTTATAGCCTCAGTCTGGGTTCTCATTTTATTAAAAAAATCTTTCACACACCAAAAGAAATCACCAACACAGTGAAAAAGCAACCAAAGAGTGGGGAAAAAAAAATTGGCCAATTGCTCCTCAGATAACAGACTTATATCTAGAACATATAAAGAACTGAAAAAAAATCAGACCTCCCCAAATCCAAAGACAATCCAGAAAAGGGTATCTGAGATGAATATGCACATCTCAGATGATGAAATACAAGAACTTTTTTTTTTTTTTTTTTTTTTTTTTGCTGGCTCAGGCTGCCTGCAGTGTGGGTCTGGAATAGAACCTCAGTATCCTGCACCTGACTGCATTTGCATAAGCAGGCTCTTAAGCAACTGAGCTAACTGGCAGGCCCCCTCAGGTGATGAAATATAAATGGCATATAAATACATGTAAAAATGCTCAACATCATTGACCACTTGAGAAGAGCAAATTAAAACAACACTCAAGATTCTATCTCACCTTTGAGACAGTAGCTATCATCAAGAAATCCACCAATAACAAATGCTGAAAGGGCTTTTGGGAAAAAGGAATTATTCCCCACTATTACAACCACTGTGGAAATCAGTGTGGAGATTCCTCCAAAACCCAGGATTAGACCCAGACAATCCCCTTCTGGGCATCTTCCCAGAAGAATCAGAAACATCATACCACAGATACACACATGCACCAGTGTATACAGCAGCATAATTTGTAATAGTTAAATTTTGGAAACATTCCAAGAGCCCATCAATTGAAGAATAGAAAAAAATGTATTTCCATACATTGTAGCACTATTCAGCTATTAAAAAAAGATAAACTCGGGACTTTTATGGGTAAATGGATGCAACTTGAGACCTCATTCATAAGTGGAATAAAGCACACTCACATGTGGAAATATCATATTGTCTCCCTGGTATGAGAAACTGAAACAGTAAATAAGGTCTAAAATGTTCAATAAATATTATGAAATGGGAAGATGTTATTCAAAAGGCAAAAGGAACTAAGATGAAAAAAGGGAAAAATGCAAGTCACTTATACTATTGATGTCTCTTAATTCATTGAAAAGGAATGTTTGTGCTAATGTAAGTTGGAAAAATTTTAATGCCCATATCTTGTACTCTGAATTAAAGATAATCACAGGCAATGTATTAACTATTGTTGTTCTGCTAAAAAACTAAGCTTCTGAGCACTTGAGCAAAGTGGGGTAATGGTGTCATTAAAAATATATTATTTCTGGGACAAATGCAGAAAGTAAACATGAGACTAGACTAAGTGACAAGCAGTCTGTCTTCTTTTGTGTACTGTACAGGACAGGGTCTTGTTGGTGCATCACATGGAAGGGGGGTGGGGTCTATGAGCCAGGACAAAGGCTCTGCAGACTGGCTCGCTGCCATCCCTCCCCACAGAGCCCTGAGAAGTGTGTCACTGGGAAGTCAGGGCCTCAGCCCTTTGTGCCTTCAATGAAACACTTCACCCAAGACAGGTGGCCCTGTAAAGTACAGGAAGAGTTCACATTAACGAAGATGTGGAGATTTAGGTCTGCACGTGAGAAGGAGCGCAGTGCCACACTGGCATCTTCCCCCACTGGGAATCTAGGAATCTTTTTATTCATGTGAGTTACTCCTGGGCTTCATTGTGATGATTATAATGTTCATCAACATTTTTGTCTTAGAAGTTACCTTGGGGGGCCAAGGAGATAGCTCAGTAGAGTAAGTGCTTGCCTGGCAAGCACAGGGGCCTGAGTTCAATCCCTGGTTCCGCAAAAAAAAAAAAAAAAAAAAAAAAGTTACTTTGGAATTGCAAAATTTATGAAAAACACTGACTCTAATTTTTCTTTTGCTGTAGCCTTCCTTTTTCACTAGTGCACATCTGCGCTACATAATGATTACATTCATCTTGGGGAGCTGGTACACGGAACTAACACACCTTGATTCCTTTCTCATTGCCTCCCCTCCTCTCTCTTTCCTCTTCCTTCATCTCTTGATCACCTTCCCTTGGGTCTCAATCCAGCATAGGAGAGTATTTCCAAACTCCTTGGGCTATAGGCTATGACACCAAGCAATGCTGTACTCCTTGTTCGAGAAACAGAGGCCATATATCTTTGGCTTTGAGACCCAGGAAAGAATTATAAAAATATTATACACTAGTGTGTTGCTTGTTTTTTTTTTTTTTCATTTAACTGTAATTAGCAAAGTATGCAATTATAAGCCCCTCAGACCCCCTAATGTCTTACTATCTGCCTATCAAGTGGGTATCTCTCCTTACTAAAACTTGTCTCATCTAGAAGATAAGAATATCTACTTTCCAGATCTCTTGAGAAATATGAGTAAGAAGAAAGTATTAAAACTTCAACTAAATCAGCTAATGCAGAGCGTTGCAGTTTGGGTTTGCAAGGGGAAGCAATACAGGATACATAGTTTATAAGATTATTTTATAATAATCACCCAAAGAATCATGCAAAAAGAAGGTGCAGGAAATCTGTTCACATACTACAGATAGATCAAAGAATCCAGCTGAGGGCCTGGATCTCAAAACAATGCCCTGCATGAGTCCAGCTAAAGTCTAAAGCTCATAACAGTGCTCTTCATGAGTCCAACTGGAGGCCAAGAGCCCATGACAATGTCTCATGCAGGTCTGTTTTATGAATCTGTGCTGGGAAGGCCTAAAAGTCTGTGCCAGTGGTATGAAGGAGCTGTGCCAACAGGCTGAGGGATCTGAATTGGAGCCAGGAAACAATGCTCAAAGTAAGAACAGAGCTTCGCCAGAAAATACCACAGCCATCCTCAGCAACAACAAGGTTCCAAGTTTGATGCTGAGAACAGCTGAGTACATTAGGAAAGCCAGCATGACAAGCTCCTCCAAGAGAACCAATAGTATCCCAGGAAAACCAACAGCTCCAACAGCTCCCAATAGCTCCAATAGATCCCAACAGCTCCCAACAGCTTCTAAACTTCTTCCTCTCCAGTCCTGCCCCTTACCTGCTGGCAACAATCCTCAGATGGGCACCACACTGGTACAGTTCAGCTGGAAGTTACAAGTTGACCACCAGTTGTCAATGCACCACACAGAGTAAGTGCTCAGAAACCTTAGCTATATACAAATTCAAAGAAAAAAATTAATATGAATACAGAGTCCTAGTGTCCTAGAATCCATCACAGTGAATAAGTACTATTTTAATCTTAATACAGAGCATAGGTTATAAAGACTTTTGAACATTTTGAAGCATTTTAACAGGCCTTTATTTTGCTCTTCAGTTTTTGCTGGATTGACCTCCTTTACTAAAACCACAACAGGGCAAGGGAAGTGACTCATGCAGGTCACCAGGTTTATCAACAGCAGAGGCCTAGAATTCAGGTCTGCTGAGTTCCACTTACTATTAGGACGTGTAACTTAGTGTAACCAGTCACACAGTGGTTGCATGTATGAATGCAAACAATGTACAACTATTGTATCTTTTAAAGTCAATATAGTAGTTGTTTCTGGTGAGTAATCCTTTAGAAGAGCCAGAGCATGGAAAAAAGACTTGTTTTTCCATTGTTTACCCTTCTGTAACTGGGTTTCAATATTTATGCAAATATGCCTTAGAGAGTTTTCTGTTGGTCAATGGCAGGAAGTAGACAAAATCATAAGGGGGAAATATTTACTTTGCTTATTTTGTGGGCCTTAAAGGGTTTTGTGACATCATATTCTATAATCAAAAATAAGGTTAAGCTCAGTTTGGCCTGAGAAAACTTTAATACTAACACACTTAAGTCCTTGCTTGGCAAACTGCAGCCTAACTTAGTAGATTTAAGAACAGGAAGCAAAACTTTAGAATTTGTTTTTGTAAAAATAGCCTAGTCAGGCCAGGGAGGTAGCTTGGCAATGTAAGTGCTTGCCTGGCAAGCACAAGTACCCAAGTTCAATACCTAGTACCACTTGCCATGCTGGTCCAGCACCAAGCTGGCCACTGAAACCTGGCATAATGGCACACACCTGCAATCCCAGAAGTGGGGAGGCAGAGACAGAAGGATCGTCATGACTTCAAGCTGTGTAGCAAGACCCTATACCAAATAAATAGATAAATAAAAGATTTTAAAAAATAGCTGAGTCTCAGCCTATCTACCTCTACATGTTGTTCAGCCACATGGCAGATACAGAGTCAAACTTGTTCTGGTTCTAAGGGCTGCTGATTTGAGAAGCACTGTTTGTTCAGTTAAATGCAGTTAAATTTAATTTGGATAATTTTATATTTTAGTTGCAGGGTGAAAACAAGCCCACCACAAAGGAGATGGAGGAGGAATAGGGGAGAGACAAGGAAGAGAGATAACATAGTAAGGACACAGAGGCTGCTTTTGCTGCAAGCCCTGACTCTTCATTTGGACATGAAGATGTCTGACAGATCATCAAATAGGGACCAAAACTCAGCATCTCTGCCTCTATTTTGCATCTGTCTCCTTTCCTCTAAGTCATTCTCTCCTGCTGTGACCCTGGGTTCCAAGAATCACAGGTGTGATGGATAAACACCTTATGAAAAGAGATGAGAATTCCTCCCCAGGGCCCCAGCAATATTGCTATTTCTGCAGATGACACGGCCACTTGCGACCAATCCTGAGCACTCTTCTGTTCCCCACCCTCTCTATATTCGAGGGCAGTGGGGACGAACCTGTGGCACACATGCCTCAGTAGGCACACAGAGGACTCCCTGTAGGCAACGAGCCAGGCTGCTCAGATGTCAGCCTAGCCACCAAGGACCCAGGTTTAATTGCAGCATTGGCGCTTTGTGATAAATAAGTGGGTTTTGAGCTGAAGCTCCATTACGCAGGTTCTAAACGGTTTGCCATCGTGGATCTAGGGGCTCGTGTCAGTACTAGGGCTAAGGATATGAGTCCCGCTTGGATCCCTGGTGCAGCTGTTCTGGTTGAAGTTCCTCTCCTGCCTTCATTACTCACCTTTTAGCCTGCCATCTTGGGACACGTGGCAGAACCTCGTCCGTTGGATGTCCCCCCCCTTACCCTAAACTCCTGTAACGGCAGGAGGAGGGGACATGGGGGAGAAGTCAGAGCAGGTCCTCCATGAGTGAAGCATGTGGTGCTAAATCACCTTTTAGGTAGCTATGGGCTGCACACGCGGTCACGTTCCCTGACGTGGTGCGTGCGTCAGGAGGATAATCGTAGCCACAACCGCTCCTGTAGACCACAAATTATGTAGTCAGGAGAAGTAGGAAGCGGGTCATAGTCTCATGGTATAACTTCCTCCTTTTCCTTGCTCTTTCCAAAATTCTTTAAACCCACTCACTTAGTAATTTCATAGCAACAGAGTGGAGAAACCTGGGGCCTCCAAATGAACAGTGATTTTATCTTGCGGGCCAGGCCAGGAATTTCATCTCGATTAAAAGTGATTTAGAGCTAGTTTTAAAGTTAGGAGATTATTTTCTAATAAGATTATTTTTACAGAGCTTTAAAACTAACAAATGCCCTCTCAGAGAAGAGCAGGGTGTGAAGGGGGATGGAGACAGAGGAGGTTCCTGGGTGGGGCCCAGCCCCAGAGAATCTGTACACTGAGGTGAGGTTCTGGGATGAAGAGGGCACCCTCATCCAGCTGAAGACAGGGCCACTGCCGGAGGCTCAGCAGGAGCCCTGGCAGACAGTCCTGAGGGCATCAGGGTTGAGATGAGGAGCTCAGGTCTACCAGTGCACGGCACATTCCAGCAGCACAAGCCACGGGCTCCTAGGCAGCGAGCACGGAGCGCTCCTTCTTATGCATCCCTCTCACTGCCCGTTGGGCCCCAAAAACATTTGCTCAGCTCATAAAGGCAAGACTCCCTTTCAAACATCTAACTCCTTCCTTGTCCTAATTTAAAGCAAAAGGTGGTGGAGCTGGCTGGCTGGCCCATGCCAGGCTTTCCTCTTCCTCCATTCATAGGGGAAGTAGATGGAAGACAGCAGCCTCAGCTAGAGCAGCAGCACACTGGCTACATTGTCCCATACTCCCCAGGATGCCTCCTGGCACTTACGGGTGGAGGTGTTCACAAGGAGTGGAGGTTTCTTCTGTTTTATTTGTGTAAAGTGTAGTTCTCAGTAGGGGCTCTGCACCTTGAGTGCCAGGGGCGCTGCACCCTCAACCTCGCAGCTTTGAACTCTCAGCCACCCTGTTAGCTCCTAGTAATAAGCTAAATTTTGGCAGCTATGTTAACATTTCTTAGATGATCTCCTCCGATCTTTATTGGATGCTGCCTATAGCTGCCTTCTGCCCCCACCCGTTAGCACCAGAGTCTGATGCTCGCTGGCTCCTTTTAACTCCACAGCAGTCCTTGGCTCTTCTTAGCTGGTCTCTGTGTAGACTGTCCTAATGGCAGTCTCTGGATCTCTGTAGGCTAGCAGCCTTAGTGCTGGTAGCTCTTTCTTTAAAAAGAAACCTGCTCTACCTGCACTATTCAGACATCAGAGTTATGAACAGAGTTACAGGCCTAGCTCTTTGATTGAGGCCCTTCTAGAGCAATCTGGGAAGTGTGTATGGGATGCTGCTTATTCAGAGTAGCAGAGCGGGCGATGTCCTCTGAGATTGGTTCAAGGCTGCAGATTGGTCCAAATTTAAGGGTGCTGACTGGCCCGAATTCAGGGCTGCTGATTGGTATAAATTTAAGTTGGCTCCTCAAGGAAGACAACTGGATCTGGTGCCCACTTACCCACTTGTAAATATGCCCTTTACTGACTGTGGAAAAAGGAAGCAAAAGTGGTTTGTGATCTATTTTAAGGCTTGCTTAGAGGAACACACAGCTAAATCTTCCTTTATCCTTAAGTTAAAACCCCTCAGATGATAACATTTTGTGCCAGCACCCAGCCCTTCTCTGCCCAGCACTGCACCACGCACAACGTGATGAGGCAGAGGGGCAGAGGAAGGGCTGCACCAGACACTGCTCCGAAGGAGCCGTGGAGTAGGCAGAAAGAGGTAACAGCATCATCCACTGAGGGAGACTGGAGTGGTAAAACATCTATTTTTGACCTATGTTATACATCGTAAACAGCAATTAAAAGAAGGTAGGTTTAAAGGAAGCTTTCTATTCTTTGAAACCTTAGGCTTCTGGAGAGGCCTTTGTCCCTTATGCATCAGCAAACCTGAACTGATGTCTGCAGGAATTAAGGTTGCCATTGCTGACTCATGCCTATTTTTGTGCCATATGTGCACTAGTCGTCATAGTCAAGAAGCTGTCCAAATGCCAGAAAATGCTTGTATACTACTTCCATTCTGATGGGAGGGAGGCGGAGTTGGCCAAGAAACTAGGACCTAGAAAGCCAAGCTCCTCCAAGATTTACAGCCCAATTACACAGACTATTTCAGGTGATGAATTTTTCATTGAGGCTGTTGGCCAGCACACTTATTGTGTCTGTGTGACGCGTTTGCGCTAAATGCCACTGCCTCTGTTAAGTATTTTAGTGCTGTAACAGCCCTAAAAGACAGGTTAGGGTAGAAACTATCCACAAATCAGAGAGCTAAGGTCTGGTTCCTGGTGACCTGTGTAGCATGGAGCTCAGGACAGACCCAGAGCTCCACAGTGGAAGGCCAGGAACAAAAGCTGTCCTCTGATTTCCCTGTTCTCTTTGTCCTGCCCCAGGAATTATTTGTGTTCCTATAGAGGAACACCCCAGTGCTCTTGAAACATAAATGACAAATAGGGGCACACTCTGGTTATGTTGCTTAGTGATAAAGATTATAGCTGTGATTTGGAAACAGATTGGCCTTGACTGCTGTCTTTCTCCAGGTTCTCAGGCCTGGGAAATATAGTTTCCACCCCAAGAAAGTGCTCAAGTGTTTATGTTCAGAGACAGTACTTTCCTGTGAGTTTAGCATTCATAGCACACTCTTCCCCTTGGGAGGCTTTTAAATATGAGAAACTACTGTATTTTTACTATACTAAAACCTCCATGTTTATCAGATTAGATCTTTAATGGTCAGAGGAAGAGGGGGAACTTGATTTTCCAAGGCTCCCTGTGATCCTAGAGTGCCCTTTCAGGACTGGCAACATTCAGACTCTCAAGCAACTCTGCCCCATGGCCCACACCTTCCCCTACCCTTTCCCATTGAGAGGTCTCCTAATCACTGTCCAGTCTTCCTCATGCATCCTGACCTTGTCCTGTTTCTAGATTCTTCCCAAGAATTTAACGTGACTGAACATTTTTCTTTTTCTTTCTTTTTTTTTCTTTAATGTACTGGAGATTGAACCCAGAACCTTCTGAGCTATACCTGCACCTCCTTTGTACACCTTTTATTCTATTGAAACAGGGAAAGAGGGTCTCACTAAGTCACTGTTTCCCGGGCTGGACTCAAACTCCCAATCTTCTTGCCTCAAATTCTCTTCCCTCAACCCCAGCCCTCCACACAGCTCCAAGTTGTTCTGATGCCAGGAGCCTGCCTTTTCCCTGACTGCCCCTTCTAGGTGGAGCCTGCCCCTCTCATCTCCTGCCAAAAGAGCCTCAGCCCTCCCTCGCTGGCAGCTGAAGGCACACTTCTCAGTCCTGTCTGCCTGACTTCTGCGCAGCACATAGCCCCTCACCCTCTTCTTCCTTGGAGGAGGCCATTGGCCTGACTTTCACCACCCCATGATCCTCTGGCTCTTTCCCTTATCCAAATGTTGCCCCTCGGGGAATTAACAGCCCTTTTCTAGCTGACTTTCAGGATTGCGTTCTATCAGAGACCCTTTCCACAGTGCCAGTTATTAGGAACCCCTGTAGTGCCTGGAGTTAAGGTGCACAGACAAGAAGAAAAAGAAAGAATTGGAGTAAAATAGGACTCTGGGATGGTCAGTGTTCTAGGGACAAAGACCAAGAATCTCCAGCGAGGCACCGTTTTAGGTACCCCATGAAAGGGGAGAGGTATGGAGTGCTTGAATGGGCAAGTTGAGCATCGGAAAGGAAACAAGTGAAGGTTCAGCCCCATACCTGGGTGCTAGTTTTCCGTGTTGTCTGCAGCAAATTTCATTCTGATCTGAGAGAGTCAATGCCTCATTGATCATCAAGATCGCAGCAGTAACCAATAGGAAGCAGGTTTCTTCACTCTAAAACTGGTCCACAAGGCAGGGCAAGAAGGGGAGATTCTATGTCAAGGTATGGGGACAAAAGCACCTGGAAGGTTGAAGTAGGAGGACCACCTTAAGTTGAAGGCCAGCCTGGGCTACCCAGTGAGCTCAGGGGCAATCTACAATATGCAGCAAGAGCCTGTTTCAAATCAAAACAAAACAAAATTGGGCCAGGGATATAGTGGCATAAGTACCTGCCTGGCAAGCATAAGGTCCTGAGTTTGATCCCTGGTATCAAAAACAAAACAAAAGAGTAGATACAGTCTTTTCTCTCTTTGTGACACTAATAGTTACTGAATTTGATAAGCTACTACCTTTTTTTTTTGCCATTTATTGTCTGGAATCACTTTAAAAAGAGAACCTTTTGGGGGGCCAGGGAGATGGCTCAGTGGAATAAACACTTCTCTGGCAAGCATAAAGGCCTGAGTTCAATCACTGGTTCCACCAGAGAGAGAGAGAGAAAGAGAGAGAGAGAGAGGAAGAGAGAGAGAGGGAACCTTCTCTCATCTTATATTTGGTTACCCTGGGTTATAACTGTATGGAAACAGGGTCATATAAAAGATAATATTTAAAAAAAAGAAAAGCAAGATAGTTTATTCTTCCCCTGAATATTAATATTCAGAATAGTTGAGTGGTTTTCTAGTATTCACTAGAGATTAACAACAAAATTCAAATAATTATTAATAATGGTATGAGCCCCCAAATTAAGCATAGCTAACATGCTTTAATCACTTCCAGAGTAATAGTCATATTACCCTGACTGGCTTGTAGCAGAATTTTCACATTGGTTTCGGTGTTATTTTGACCTAACTCTTGGAGTCCTGGGTAGCTTCCTTTACTTCTTTCCTGACAGAATGTTCCAGGATCATAATATCCTACCCCATCCTGAGAATCAGCCAGCCTGCCACAGAGCCTCAGAACTAGTTCAGCAGAAATGGGCTCAGCCCCAATGTTCCAGGTGCTGAGAACGCGTTACCTCACAGTCTCTCTCCATACTCTTTCAGCCTTGGCAGAAATCTCCCTTTCCGGCGAAACCATTCTAATTACTCATTTGATCATCTTACTTCTGTAAAGTATTTCAGTCTAAGAGTCTCAGAAAAATCTTCTGTCTTATTTCTCATGTCTGGCAAAGGTGTGTTAAAAGTTTTCACCTAATTTTAGCCTAAGAGTGTCAGAAAAACAATCCCATCAGCACCATTATCACATCGGAAAACACATTAATATTTTCTTACTTTGGGGGCGCTGTCCTTCCACAGGAAACATTCTATGAGGTAAGAGCAAGAAATATAGCATGTATGTTGTCGGGAAGCACTTGGAATGGCTCTTCCCACCGCCACACACTTAGTTATAATGTTTGATTAGTAGGGGTTCTTAAATTTACCTTCATTTTACAACCATTAAAACTGAGTTTCTTTTTTGTTAACTTAGAAAAGACTGTTAAGTATTTTATTATTTTATTCTACTTTATAATGCTGTTTCTTAGAGGAAGACCTACAGCAGAATCATGCAGCTCATTCCAGATGTGACTCTGGTCCTGCAAATCAGAATCACTGACGAGCAGGCCCAAGAACCTGAATTCTTACCACATACTTTTGATCAGAGCTTTCTAATGAGTGTGGCACAAATGGATGAAACAAGACACAGACACTCTTGGCTTTCTAGTGGCTGGTGGCAAAGGGGGCTGTAGATTCTGGCTGGTTGTTCTCCCTCATGAACTCAAATTGTCTTGCCAGAGCCTCACCAGTTGGGTCCTTTCATGGATTCCATGATCTGAAAAAGACCAGGAAGCAGTTTCCTAGGCAACTGCACTTGGAGTCTGGCCTGATGTCCTGCCTTAAATGCTGTTCCATGCCTCTCATGCCCATTCTAGCTTCTTTTCTTGTACCTCTCTGAACTCATGCAAGACAATTGTGCCTACTCCACAGCCCCACTGCCCAGAGCCACAGGTTTGCTGGATCTCATGTTTAAGATCCACAACCACTTAACCAAGTGTCTCAAATTTAAATGTCATCCATTGGAAATGTCCCAAAGATCCTGCAATACCAATACACATGAGGGCCAGAACAGGTGACAATTTTTTAGAGTGAACTTAAGGGGAGACGTGGAGTACTTTCTTCCCACCCTTTCATAACTGGCTTTGTAACTATAATAGTGGGGATGAAACTCAGCTCTCCCATTTTATAGTTGTGTTAAAGATCTCTCCTTAATTTGAACACACCTCTGCACTATCCAATCATATTTTACATAAAAGATGCTCAATAAACAATAATTCCCATCTGAACCCATTTCCGAGCTGGCAGCTAGAGCCAGATGCAAGTGGATGTAATTAACCTCTGCCATTTAGAAGCCAGAAGACTTCAGTTATCTCACCTTTGCTCTTCTTAGAAACTCTGTGACTTTAGACAGTTTACTTTTCTACTGATAATTTTTCACCTGAAAATTGAAACAACTCCTTGCATCAGGTCACTGCAGAAAAGCTGATAGAACACCAAGCAAAAATACCAGACTCACGGTGGGTGCTCAACAGTTACCAGTGCCACTGACCTTGGGAGGCAAACATTAGCCACCTGTGCACAGGGGAGGGATGGAGATTCAAGCAGGCAAGGAACACTGCCAATTCCAAGTGGGAAAGAAGCATATGCCACGGGTCAATGTGAGGAAGAAGTGAGGTGCAGTATGTGACTTGTCCTCTCAGCTGTAGACAGCGTAAGAACAAGGATTTCTGTCCTGTTTATTTCTACAATTGTATCTGCTGCACCACAGGGATTTGAAAATGCATATTTGTTGATAAAGTAAGTTTAGTTCCATATTTCCATTTCCAGAATTGCCCTCATCGTGAACCTAACACTGAGAACTTTCTGCTCCTCACATATCTTGCCTGTCTTGTATTCAGGTCATTTTTCCCAAGCATAAGAAATAAGGCAGAGTAGACATGACTCTTGTTCACTGGCCTGACAAAATGACTTAACAGCAAAAGACAAAAATCCATCTGGGCAAAGAGGAAGCCATCATGCAGGATATTGCCAAAATCCTGCAGAGAAAAGGGCCAGGAGGAAATAATGGGATTGAACAACATTACTCAAGGGGGCCTCTTTGAAACAACAACAGAACAATCTAGAAATAAATGTCATGTTGGCACACAGCAGGTGGCACGGCAGAAAGAAGGAGGGAGGAAGAGAAAATTAGAAATAGCAGGGACCGAGCCGTGACTGGCACTGCACAGATACTGAGGTGACAGCTGGTCTGGGAATGGGATTCAACTGTTAGAGCACCAGCTGACTCAAGGAGGGAGACATGGGCATTGGGTGGTGCCAACTGTGACGACAAGGAGAGGAAAAAGCAAATGGGATCTGAAGTGACAATGCTATGGTTTCCATCTAAAATATTGCCCAAAGTCTCACTGTGTGGAAGGCTTGGTCCCTAACACAGCAACTCAGAGAGGGGCTTTGGGGAAGTGAGCAGGTCACTAGCGCATTAACATGATTGTGACTCTTGATTGATTGCATCAGTTGGAATGAAAGAAGTTTAATTAAAAGGACCAGCAGTTCCACACCCTAGGGTGTAGGATGCTCCCTCTAGGGCAGCCTTATGCCACCTTATATGTGGGGTTATAAGGGAGACATAAAGAAGTATAGATGCCCACCTGGGCGACTCTCCTTGAAGGAGGAGCAATTGTCTCCACTTTGGCCAAACCTGGCCCTATTTGCATGTGCTAATGTGTGCAGAGCTGGCTAGGGCTTTTCCTTATCCCTTCAGTTGGCTTTAAGCAATGCAGATTGGTCCAGTGAGGCGCTGATGGTAGCCTTCAAAGCAAAGACAATGGGGCAGTGTTTTCTCACTCCCCTAGCTCCTCCAGAAAATGCGCATGTGCTGATGCAGGATGGAGAGCCATGCTCCACACTCTCTTGGGATCTAGCCTTGTGATAGAGACTACGACTTCCCAGGGCATGACAGATGACACATCAGATTGAAGCACTAACCCCAAAACATTAGATACCACCTCAGGTGTGTTTGTGGATTACCTTTTTTGCATATCCTTCTCTCTCAATATTGTAGAGATGATTTCAGGCCTCCTACCTGGCCCAGCTCCCAGCACTCACCTACTTCCCTGCCATTCTCACAGTCCAACTTAAGCCACTCCCTTCTTCATGAATTAATAAAATCTGGGTTTTGTCCTAAATCAGGGCTTTTGTTCTAATTAGACATCATTGTATCAGTCAGGGTTTTACTGAAGGTACGGATATAACACAAGATGTGCAAATATATAAGAAATTACAAGACTGGCTTAAGACAGTCAGCCAGAGTCGGATGAGGAAGCATGCAGAGGGCATCTGCACCTTGCAGACTGAAGGATCCAGTCCAAGGTCTGGAGCTCACTGCAGTGTTTTGTGCAAGTCTGTATTAGGAGGCCAATGAATCTGCAAAGGAAGACTAATGAGTCTACACCAGAAGGCTGAAGGATCCATGGCGGAAGGCAAGGGTCTGCCCTAGAAGCCAGGAGATCACATTCAAGATGATGGTGAAGACTGGATCTTCTTCCAGGAAGAATGGGACCCTCCATCCTTCCTCATTCTCTTTCAAGTGATCAGTCACTTTAGGGTGGGGCCTCCACACCCTAGGGTGTGGAATTGCTGAGCCTGTTTAGTTACGCTTTTAATTGCTCAAGCTGACATAATTGATCTACCACTACAATTGTCATAGATGGACTGAGGACCCCTTGGCTCTCTGTAACTACAAATATGCCTTAGAGTCTTTATTCTAGCCATGAGTTGCACTGAAGGTGGTAGATTGGAATCAACTCACTAGAATTCCATTAACTTTCCATGGAATTGCAGGTTTAAACTTTTCTAGACCAAGGACTAGGGAGGCTGTCTATAAAGAAGGATGGGTCTGTTTCTGTTTCTTCAGAACTGCTTCAGTCTTCACCTTCACTTTGGGTGTCATCTCCTGGCCTCCAGCACAGACCTATGGCTTCCACTGCAGATCCTTCAGCCTCCCAGCATGGACTCTTCAGCCCTCACTGCAGACCTGTTGGCCTCCTGATATGGACTCGCACAGGACGTTGCCAGGCACTCCAGATTGTGGCCCAAATCCTTTGGTCTTCAGTGTGCAGACAGCCTCTGCCCTTTTCCTTATCCAACTCTGGGTGATCATCGTAAGGCAATCTTCTAAACTCATATATCTCTCTACACACTGACTGATGCAGTTATCAAGGGAGTAACCCAGTGGTCATTTTATAGCTGAATGTGTTATTAGCTGCTAAGGCCTACAGAAAGGAGTGGACCATGGAGCATTTGTGACCCTGGGAATCATATCTGGTCCTCCATTCCTACCTCTCCCTCTCTTTCCATTTTTGTTCCTTGGCTGCCATGAGGTGAGCAGCCTTCTCCCCCAGATGCTCTGATCATGACATCTCTGTGTCACCCTGAACCTTTAAGGAATGCAACCAGCTGCTCACAGAGGGAACCACTGGAACCACGTGCCCTGGGCTTGCCCCCAGATAGGAGCTGAGGTCACAGGCTCACCTTACTGCATGCCTTTTGGCAGGTGCTTAGCCCTTGCAAATCTGGTCTTACAATGAAATTGATATGACTCAGGTGATGATAGGTACAAATGAAAGTCTTCCTTATTTCTATACTTAAAGGTCTTATTTTGATTTAAAAATATTGCTAATAAGAATGGCTTGAATGGCCCCATGGAAGACTGTGCCATTCAACATTTACTAAGGTAGGGCAAAGCAGATGATGATGGTATTAGTCTGCTTGCCATTACTGTAACAAAGTATCTGAAATAATCAACTTATAAAGAGAAAAATGTTATTTTGGCTCATAGTTCCAGTGATTCTGTCTGTGTGATGTGTTAGTCCATTTGAGCCTACATTGAGGCAGCAGATTGTGGTGCGAGTGCTTGGTGAACTCAGCTCCTCACATCTCAAGTCGAGGATCCACTTGAGGAAAGGAAGGCGCAGGAGGCCTGCAGTTGCCCTCCGCGGCACATCCCTGCTGATCTGAGGATCTCTCGGAGCTCATGCGCTCCACTGTCTCCGGGAGGGCCACCCTGGGGAGCAGGCTGGCAACACATGGGCTTTCTGGGGTTGACCAGTTCTCAAGCCACAGCAGCAGTAGTGACAGCCTCCGCCAGACAAAGTATCGAACTTCATCTCAATATCTGAGGCTGGGAAGCCAACCTGCTCCCTGCTCAGCCTCTCACTCAATTCCATACACAATAATTGTATCTACTGAAACTTCTGGTGACACAAGAAAAAGCCCATATGTTTTTTGTTTTTTTTTAATCCTACCTGAAAAAGGTCTACATTTCAGTAGGTGCAATCCTCCAGGAATGTGCAAATGGCATTTTAATTGTCTTCCTTCCAAAAGATGCATAAAAATAGCTATGAAAAGTAAAGGAAATTAAAAGCTGCTCCCTACAAGGGAAGATAGCTCTTTCATTGAATTTATAAAAAATAGTTGAACCATAGGATCTAACAATAAAATTCTGCTCCTTCACCCTCAAGACAGTCACATCATATATGCTAAGGAAGAATGCCAGCTCTCAAGCAAAATATTGCATACTCTAGACCCCACTGGTCAACATACCCAAATCCAGTCGTGTCCATCTCTGTTGATTAAATTAAGTGTATGTTGTAACTGGAGAGCATCTTCAAACTACCACTGACATAAGAAAATGTATCTCATGAAAGATCATTAATTTTCACACAGTGCCTGAGAAATATTTGTGAAAAGGCCCAGCCCAGAAGCTATTTTTGTGTTCTCGTGCAGCAGAGACTGCATCCCAGGATGTGATGTGACTTTACTCTCTGCTGTGATTTGGCAACAAACAGTTCTGTGTCTGCTGCCAGTTTCGTCAGCTGAGAGACCAGGGAAGTTCTACACAGGAAAGATCCCTAACTAATGCCCCTCAGGAAGCATTGCTTTCCTTACCAATGTCACTAACTGAGAATGAGACAGAACCTTTCTTTCTCTTTTATGTTTGTCTTTGTATTTTGAGTTATGATTGTGTACATACCTGAGAAAATAATAGTTGTGAATTACTTTGGTATCTCCTAGTGATGGATGGAAAATAACTGTCGAAAAAGTTTAGCTAGCAGAATGAACACATCGAAATACTGTCTGGCGGGCCCAGAGTAACACCTCCGCTTGGCTTTTCAACCTTGCCTGCCTTTGCTCTTGCATGTCTTCTGGAGCTGCATGTCCCTGTGCACTTGTGTACCCCGCTGATGCCTCCTTCTCCAGAGGGAAGCTTCTAGCAGGGAGGCTGTAGAAGCACTCTGGGGGGCTTCCCAGGAACTCTACAACTGCCCAGTGCACAAACCAAGTGACAAGCAAACAGGCGCTGCTCCAGAGCACAGAAGCCCTGGGGAGGACACCTGTCTGCCGGCCTTGATTTCTTACCCATTCATCACCAGCACCAAAAGTTCCCAAGACGGCAGCTAATAAATGACAGGATGAGGAAACTAGCAGCGCAGGAAATGGAAGAGATGAGAAAGAGATGAGATCAGAAGTTTACACTGGCACCAAGAGAGAGCAGAACACATACATAATCAGTGTGTCCCCTTCTTTCTTTTAACCTTAAACACAAATTTTAAATTATTTGGATATAACAAAATATAGTGCCTTGCTTTAGTTATGCCCTCGCTCTTCACCCTCAGTCCCACCGGGCTTTGCTAAAGCTCAGTAACCCATTCATGGGCCATCTCCATTCCACAGTGGGCCGGACACCAGGCTTCTGAAATGGGGAGGAGGAAGGCTGTCATGGGTGGCCTCTCTTGCCTACCACTGGCTCTGGCATGGCTATAGTCTGCTGCAGAGGTGCTGGGATCCTGTCACTTCCCATGCCTGAAACTGCACCAACCCCTCACTGTCCTGAGGGTACAGCAGTCCTCCTCCACTTGGCCTCAGCCCCATAAGTACCTGCTCCACCAGCTGCTGCTACACCCAGCTGTCAGCCACCCTCTGGCTCAGGGGACTGTCATCCTGGTCCCTTGTGCTGCAGGGATTTGTCCATAGCATTTGCTGGGCTGGGACATCCTCCTGCTCTGTCTAATTCATTCCTGTTCATCTTTGACTCCTCATCTTGAGTAGAATACATCTCTCCTTAGATGCCACAGTGTCAGTACTGGATTTGAACTGTTCGCAGCTAATGTGCCCATGAGGGCCTATGGAGCAGAGGCTGTGAGGGAGTGGAGCTCAGGAAGTAGACAGCAGCATCTGTGATGGTCTCATGGTGGTGGTGTATGTGGGGGCGGGGGGTGGCTGGAGCCTTTGGCCCTATGGAGGTGACTTGGATGTAAAGCCTGTGCAGCTCACAGCGATGTCACTGGGTGAAGACGGTGAGAGGAGGTGACTGGAGACAATCCAGCATCCTTCAGCAGAAGGTGGCAATCGGGAAGCAGTAGGCAGTGGGTGTTTGTAGGGAAGGCTCTGGCCTGCCAGGGGGCCACATCTCAATGCCCAAGGGGATCTGAGCTGTCCACTGCAGTGCCCACTGCCTTACTTTTGTTATTTGGCCAACCCTTTTTTCAGCTACCATGGTTTAAGCTTTGTGAGGGCAGCCTGTTTCTGTTTTGCAGGTACTTAGCATAACACTTGGAAAATGGTAAGGAATATGTGAATTCAGAACATGAACCCAGGCATGGTGGCAAATGCCTGTAATCCCAGCACTCTGAAAGGCTGAGACAGGAAGTTTGCAAATTCAAGCCCAGCCAGGGCAACTTAATGACTTGGCAAGAGCCTGTCTCAAAATAAAAACCACAAAAGGTCTGGCTATGTAACTCTATTCAAAGACCCCATGTTCAATCCTCAGTACCACAAAAAACAACCTTTTTCTGTGACCACCACGGGGTGACTACCATCCAGCTTTGCCCAGAATTCGGGTTTTCACTCATGGTCGTGGCCCACCTCAGCTCCGGCTCCCTGGACCTCCTCTTCACAGCGCTCTACAGACACCGAGCAGAGCTCACAGAGGCCAGCAGCACACTGCCTAGAGGCTGTGGGCTGTCAGGAATCGGTGAGATGCACGTCACCACCCTGCTCATCCTCTGGGCTTTGGTGCAGAGTCCCACTCTGTACACTGGGGTCCTACCTTCCTCATCCTGTCCCTTGACAGCAAGGGTCTGGTCTGTCTAGATTCCTAGTGTTGGGACTCTATGGTCTACTTTGTTCTGCTGCCATTTGAATTTCTGAGGACACATCTAAGTACAAGCGAGTGTTTATATTTTAGAAACGTATTACAATAGAAGAGATATTGCCATTAATCTGCCTCAAAATACTCTCTGCTTTGAACACATCCATCGGTTTTGTCATTTTTGAGACAGTTCTGGAAATCCTCTTTCATGAATACATTTGATGAAGTTTGATCAAAATTACAGGGAGTGGAGCTAGGCAGGGTGACCTACACCTGTAATCTAAGTGCTTGGGAGACCAAGGCAGGAGGGTCATTGCAAGTTTGAGATTAGCCGGGACTCTTAAAAATAAGAACAAAGCAAAAAAAAAAAAATAAAGAAAAGAAAATTCTGAACGTTGCTGCAGAGTGTCGCTCACTTAGAAATGAATGTATTTGACCAATACTTAGTTAAAAGGGATAAAATAAAAAATAACATATGTCCTATCATTATCATCCAAACCAGAGGTCAGTGTCTCATGAAGTCAAAGAATGAAATCACAAAAAAAGGAAGAAGTTAAAAAAAAAAGAACTGCACTGGAAATATAAGAAGAGAGAAGGCTCCCAATAGCTGGGAAGGGGCCCCTGAAGTGCGGGCTCTTTATCCAGGGTTGTTTATGTCTGATGGCCAGTTCTCTGGCCAGCACAGGTCAAGGTGGACTGTTGATGCTCTAATACGACCTAGAGAGTAAAGGAGCACACAGTGGACATGAACTGATCAAGTGCTCTTGGCCAGTCAGGATTCTTACTATGTAATTAGGGAGAACAAAGTACAGTGTAGGCGAGTGCCAGATACAGTGGTTACTTCTTCTCCATGCTTGATTTCTGCATTCCTGAGCTTAATGTCCTACAGTGGCTTGAGTCACAGGCCATCACACGGTTTTGCTTTGGCTGTTTTCATCACAGAACTAACCGGCTCCACTCCATCTGAGGTCCTCTCCCCTGCTAGCTGCCTATTTTATAAGCTAAGTGGCTAAACTATATGCGTTGTTATAAAACATCCATCCATGCAGTTGTTTCTACAATTAGTCAAGAACATTTTACCAAAGTAGTCTTTTGAAATCAAGGCTCTAACTACCTAAGAATAAAATAGAATGATACTGATGTCACATTTGTGTGTATGTGTGTGTGTAAAGCTGGAATCTTCTGTAGGATGCAAATGTATTTAGACTATGGCTAAATATTTTAGAAGGCACATGCCTTCTACTTCCAGTTGCCAGCCTGTGCTATTGGAAACGTGTGTCACGCCCCTGCTGCTGGCAAGGCCATTCCTTCCTAGTGTGGCACTGGCAGGCCCTGCTGGTCTCCTCACTCAGATCCCCTTGCAGCGAAGTTCAGTGTCTTTTCCTTCAGCGCCTGTGCACACCCCCCAGTCCTCGTGTGAGCCCTGTGCTTCCTTCCCAGCTCACGTGTTAGAGATCTATTACTCCTCTACTCTCACTGCACCTCCTCACAACAGTCTAGTGTACCTAATACAACACTGTTAACAACACAAACTCTGGGTCCCTTTTCAGCTCTTAATTTCTAAGCACAACTACTCTAGTCTTAGGTTGGAAACTTGTCTGCTTTTCCATCATACATTTTACAGATTAAGAAGACCTGCTCATTACTTCTTAAAAGTGTCCTGGGGAACTGGGTGTGGTGACGCAGGCCTGTAATCTCAGCACTTGGGAGGCTGAGGCAAAAGAATCTCTGAGTTTGAGGCTAGCCTGTGCTATATAACGAGTTCAAGCCCTGCCTGAATTATATAATGAAAGCCTGTCTCAAAAAAAGAAAAAAAAAAAGTTTTTAAAGGGCAGGAGGTATAGCTCAGTGGTCGAGATCTTAAGTACCATGCGCAAAACATGGGATTCAATCTCCAATACTGCAATAAACCAAAGCCAACAGGCTCAGCACTTTCCCTCCTCTGCCACGTCCCTTCGCCTCTTCTATCCCACATCTCCTCAGTCCTTTGTCACTGGCACTGCAAAATAGAACTTTAAAAGTTAGATGTTAGAGACAAATGGCTTCTCCAGACTTTCTCAGGCCTACAACATAAATTGCTCCCCTGATACAGGGGAAAGAAATTCCCAACCTGCTAGATATCTGGTACGAGTTTATGTTCTCTAAAATTGGAGAACGAATTTCAGAAAGAACAGAAGTTAAGAGCAAAATATATTTTTGGAAAGAAAGCTTCTGGCTGAGAGAGAGACAGAAGGGGACCTGAGTGGGTTGCTGAGGACCCTGCCTTTCCAAGGATTTTTATAGAGCAAAACCATGAGATGAGGCAGGGTCAAGGTAAGGAAAAATGGGAAATTACAAGGTGGGCATGAAGTGGGACAAAACTATGGTCAACCAGTAAGATTATTGCTCAGGTAAAATTGATTAAATTGAGACCAAATGGGGAAGCGAGCCATGTAGCAAGTGGGAATCAATACAGAACTGGCATTTTTCCTGTAGGGGCTGGGTTAGTGACTCGTCCTGGCTTTCTCAAGGACATTGATACCTACTTAGAATATCAATCCCTGATTTCCACCCCTAGGGAGGTGTGTGGGTCCATTGGTTTCATCTTTTGTCTTCTGGTCTGGCCCAAGATGGAGGTGCCGGTCTCTCCCACAGTCACAAGGTATCTTGTCTTCCACCCCGGCCCCTTTTAGGCCCCAACCCTGTCTCACTGCCTATAATATTTCTAGCTAACTCAGCTACCTGCAGCACCCTGACACTTGGAGGAACTAGCCTTTGCTCCTTGGTCCTTTGTACTTTTTAATGAAAGAATTAAGTCCAGGTATACAGGTAGTGATGCAGAGGTACAGTTAGAGTTTATTGTAAGGCAGATGTAAAGAGATTTATGCCTTTAAGATTGAAGGTGCCTTGAGCAGAAGTCTGGATGCCTCTTTCTGCCCATCTAAATTACTCTTGGGTTTCAGGGAACTCTGGCGATTACGATGCATATTGATAATTTTTCTTAGAAATTACTTTGAATTGCAAAATGTTTTCCTGTTCTTTTCAAATGGCCAGTGTTCACTTCTGAACCTTGATCACAGAAGACACTTCTAAAATTAACAAAGAAAAAGTTCCAATCTAAAGCAGGCTGCAGTCAAAGGCCTCTGAAAGACTTTCCTGGTATCATTGACCACAGGCTGAGGCAAGCAGGAATGCTGTGTACCTTGTCCTGGAAATAAAGGCCCTATGTCTTGGGGTCTGAGATCTAGTTAATGATCAGAAAGGTGGTATACACTGAGGTCTTTGTTTCTTTATATATAACTGGCAAAACATGCAATTTGGAATACTCCCCCTGCCCCCTAAATGTCTAACCTTCTGGCTAACAATAGAGCCACACAGAAAGGCAGTGGGAGGGAGAGGCCACAGCTTCACGTGCAAATGATATAAAATTACTTTGATTTTCTTCAAACCTAAGATTTCATCTATTTACCTATAAAGATAAAACTTCACCATTATGTTTTATCATATATTGTTCTGTCATAATACTGAGTTTTGATCATTGCTTAGAATTTAATAAAATTAAACTCTGGCTTTCAGATAAACTAAGAGGCTTGCACTGGACTTATGTGTGAGGAGGACCAGAACTGGAACTCAGAACATTGCGCTTGCCTGGCAGGCACTGGTGCTGCTGAGTTATATCTATCCCTGGCAGGGCTTTTTGTTTCTTTTCTGCAAAAATACTATGTCACTCACTCAGTGGCCTCGGTTGGCTCTCTCCCTCCATGCAGCTTTCTTTCTCTTTAGCTGATGAGCGTCATCATCAGATGAAGCACAGTCACATCTGGCTCTTTTCCACATCTGGTCTTTTCAGTAAGTTTATTTTGGCTCCTTGTGGAGCCGAGTGTTATTCGGTAGTTCCTTCTGAAGTGGCTTGCTGATTAAATGTATTCCAGCTCTTTCTTGCCTGGAGCAAAGAATTGAACAAGACAAGGCAAAAATTTATTTGAAAAGTGAGGGGTGAAGAAGTAATGGAGAACTCGGGCCAAACAAAAGAGGAAAAGGAAAAGGGACAAAAATAAATGTGTGCCCTGGTTGAGAAAACAGAGTGGGCTACCGTGAAGAGTCCGATAGCGGACTCCTGTGGCCTCTCTGCTCTTTCCTGCCAGCCACATCTTGTGGGAGCCCAGAAGAAGGTCTACACACGGGGCTTCAGGAATTATTTGGTGCTGTCTCAGGATCTTCTAATGAATGGTTCCCATTTACTTCCTCCGCAAGCTTTGCCACCCCCACCTCCTATTTCACTAGTGATCATGTGCTCTTGAGGGAGGAGGGAACAGGCTAGGACCGGGGCAAACTGGACAACCAATTGCACTGTCACAAACACCTATGCCTAACAGGCTGAGACAAGACATGTTCAGAATGTCCAATATGGCTCCAGGGCTCCTGGGCACTGTACAGGGAACCAATTAGAAAGTAGTATCATTGATCTTTTATTTGAAATTGGCACCGCTCAAAGCACCGTTTGGAAGATGCACCTTTCAATCCTTCATTTGTACAGGGGCACAACCAATCAAAAGCATGGAATATCATCCTTTTTTTTAACCTCTGGCAGAAGTTAAATGAGCCTTTCCATAGGACAGTTTAAATCTGCCTTGAGGACAAGTCAGTTTTAAAAAGACAATGTCCCAATGCCTTATTTGCATGAAGGGGAAGCCAACCTGGGACTTTGGGCTACAAAAGAACTCTTTCCTCTTTTATCATCAAACTGCTGTGAGCTTTTTCATCTGCCCACTTGCCTTGTAGAGAATAGCTCTTTTCATTTCCAATAAATGTGTATACTACATTCACTTACCTTCTCATCCAATTCTTAGTTCAGGAAACCAAGAATCTAGAAAGAAGCCCAAGGGACTATCTATCCAATAATCATGCTGTGTACTAAGGGAAATAAGTGCTGAGAATCTGACCATTTTATGATGTGGGTAAGAGCTAATTTATAGTTCCATGACCAGATGCTTACCATAGAATCATAAAATACCTCTTTTCTTTCTGCCATAGATATAGTCATGAAAGTGTGAGATTTGTAGACTTAAGTACAGTACTCACCTGGAGGAAGGCACCCTCACAGTCTGGGTTACTTTACTATCTCCCTCAACTTCTTTCATGGTGATCTATAAAGTGTTCTGAGTAGAATCCCCCTCTAGGGGGGACACCAGCAGGGACCATGCCATGTCAGCATCTGACACTGCTTCACTTCTGTGCAATAGGGGATTTGGGGCCATGGAGATGGCTTAGTGGAATAAGCGCTTTCCTGGCAAGCACAAGGGCCTGAGTTCAATCCTCTGTTCCACACACACAAAAAAAAAAAAAAGGAAAAGAAAAGAAAAGAAAAGAAAGGGAGACTGAGGTCACCTTCAGTACTCTCTAAATTCATGAGGAAAATGCTAGACCAACAAAATGACAGCCTACTATTTTACCTTGAGGCAGAGTGCTGTTAGCTCTAGCTGAAACCATAAATCATACTGACCTTTAAATTGGGCTTGGTCACTGCAGAATGAATGGGTGGGAATGGGCTTAGTACCAGAGTTTAGGGTCACAGTGTCCTAAAAGACAATGCATCGCACTATGCACTGAGTTGGCAACGACTGCTTAGAGGGAGGCTTTTGTTATGGAAGTGAACACATGCAACAAGGTACTTACTTCATCGAACTGCAAGAACAATCTGAACAGAGGACAGGTGCAGAGCTAGGGCAGAGGGAGGCAGCTCACAGAGATGGCAGTGGCTTCCGGCAGCGCCAGAACACCTTGCAAAACCTGAATCTCTGTTGGCCAAAAGGCCATTTTCTGGTTGCAACTGAGAAAGGAAAATAAAGTGCTGATTATCTATGAGAAAACAGATTTGTTCACATATCTATATAACTGTATATCTATATATCATATATAATACAAGTACAGAGAGGAATCCTCAAAACTCAGCTAATTTCTTTATCTAAACTATGTATTTTATTATTTATAGTTTAATAGTTGTGTGTTTTTCACAAGTAAGTAGTATTTTGAAATACAAGCACTTCATAATATGAGAAGCTGAGCTTCATGCAACTTTCTAAAAAATGTCAATTACCATGCAAGAAGCAAGCCTCCCACATTAAATCCTTTTGTGGAGTACAGGACTCTGCCCTTTTCTCTAGCTGCACTTCCTGTGGTTTCAGTGATGTGTAATCAACAACAGTCTGAAAATACCAAATGGAAAACTCCAGCTTTAAAAAGTGTATAGGTTTTAATAACTTTCACTGAGGCATATTGTCAAAACTGCTCTGGCTTATTATTGAAGTTGTCATTCTTAACATCTTAGTGTGCTTAACTTAGAAATTAAACCTCATCAGAGGTATGTCAGTACAAGCAGTGATCTATGAATGTTGAAATTTTTAAAAAAATGTATTACAGTAAAGGACACAGTGACACTAATCCCTTCAAAATATATCCCTTACTTGGAACACGCAGTTGTTCTTTCTTGTCACTTTCCAAAGCAGTTCTGGAAGTTTTTTCACACAGCTGTACTTGATAGAATCTAAAATATGGTGACTGCGGTCACCCAAGTGCCACCCAATGGAGAAGCCTTTCATAAAAACATGCTGAGTCCTCATCCACTTACCTCACTGCGCCCGGCACCACAGAATTTCTGCCCTTTCCCAAACTCGAATGGCCTTGAAAGGAAAACCCATGGAATTGATTCAGGACATCGAGGCAGCCATAGCAGTGTAACTGAAGACACTCATGAAAGAGGACTTACAGAACTGCTTCAGAAAATGGTAAGAGTAATAGGGTACTGCAATTGGAATAAGGGCGAGCATTTTGAGGGGGACTAATGGCAAGTGCTGCCATTGTCTTTCTTTTTTTGCAGTTTCAACATTCACCACAGTGTCGATTACATAAGGCACATTAGGGCTTGGCACTATGGGGGGCTTCAGGCACCCTCTGGGGTTCTTCAAATGTGTTTTCGGGTCAGGAGAGCTGTGATGCACACTGGGGTTACAGCATCTCCTTAAACAGAGCACGTAAACACAGTTTAACATCACTATGGAACTCGTGCTATTGAAATGACATCTAAAGAAATGTGCTTGCTGTGGGCAGCCTGGAAGCATTCTGTATCTTTTCCAGCAGGCTGTCTGGAAACTTCCCGCCCTCTGCCTGTTCCAGGTGTCGTGTGCTTCTGCACAGGGTGGCAGAGGGCACGCAGATCTTGTAGACCACCCAGCGGGCCAGAACAAGGTACCAGGAGGAGAGGTCCGTTAACGCCACCAGCAATCATTCCTCTGCTTGCAACTGTGAATTGGCTTAGGATGGACAAAACCTGCTGTAAGAGGCAGGTGGGCTGGCACGTCCCTGGAAGGCAGAAGGGGTGTGAGGGTGCTTTCCTGGGGCTCAAGTGCCACCAGACAGCCAAGGGAATGCAGGAACACTGCTGCCGCTGCTGAGCCCAAAAGGCACACGGAGCTATTTCAGGGCTGCCCAAGTGCCTGCCCAGAACTACTGGCATTGTGCATCTTAAGACTTTCAGTTTTTTTCTTTTCTTTTTTTTTTTTTTTTTACTGTGCATACCAATAACTATAATATTAAAAGAATGCCAACACAATACACCAGGATTTTTTTTTTTTTTGAGGTGGGGACAGGGTCTTGCTATGCAGTTCAGGCTGGCCTTGAGCTCACTTTGTAGTCCATGCTGGTCTCAAACTTGCCACGATCCTCCTGCCTCAGCCTCCCCAGTGCATGCCCAGCAAAACTCCAGAATTATCCATTGTCATCTCTCTCCTTTATTTTCTGTGAGCTAGGAAATGAGAGGGAAGATTTTCTTATCACTGCAGGCAAATAAGCGAAAGCTCTGAGTGAAGCAAAGAGCACACACTTCCTCGTTGATGTGCTTTATTGCTGTGCCACAAAAAATATGATTTAAAAGATTTTATTCACATCTGTGTTCCATATTCTTTACTGCATTTTTAAAAACTATCTTCTCTTGACAGTACTTCCTAGACCAGTAAAATAGGAAAACTGTCTTTAGGAATCTCATGGTTTGAATTACACAGGATACCAGAATAGAACAAATTCCTGCAAAGTAGAACCCTTATAGAATTAAATTTGCCATAAGAAAACCTTTAAATGTATTACAGAAATACTTACAACCTTATTAGGCATGGTCAAATAAAGGAATTAGTAAACATGGTGTCATTTTAATTTCAGCTGCAAGTTTCTTTCTTTCTTTCTTTTTTTTTTTTTTTTTTATGTTTTAGTACAGGGTCTCCAGGGTCTCAGTACACTGATGGACTCATAGTGATCCTCCTGTTTTCAGCCCCAAGCGCTGGGATTACAGGTGGGTGTTACCACGCCCAGTCTCATTCTCCATGTCAGCAGCACACCCCAGGGGTGAGGCTGACACAGCAGGCAGGAGATCCAACCTTGGTCCCTGTGTCTGCCTAAGCAGGTGTTTTAGTCAGCTGAGCTATCTGGCTGGCTCTCAGTGGTAAATTTCTAACATTCTTTCATTTCTTAATCTGCCTCACATAATTCTGAAATACAGCCCAAATTGAGGACATGTCTTTCACAACTCTTCCCAATCTGCTTGGCCTGGACTATCGAGAACAAGGGACCCCAGGACACCACAAATCCAAGCCACCTTCCAATGCATGCTCAGGTCAACTTAAAATGAATTTTATCTGAAGTAAAAATCAACTTGTGTAAAGGCAAAGTGTTACCCTAACTTTAAAGGATCCAGAGCATTGGCATTGACTCAGTTATCTCTTGATTTACAAAATCTCATTGTCCTAAAGGCACATAATATACATTTCAAAAGATTTGAATAAAATATAAACGACTGCTTTGGGGGAAAGGGGGACATGATTCTATAGCTTGATATTCTAATCAATCCCAGGTGTTTTTTTCCTAAAGTCATTTGGCATTCGCTTATTCAAAAAGGTCCTGCTCATTTTCATTTTGGTACTAGAATCGAACCCACAACCTTGTGCTGTTGAGCTTCATCCCTAGGCCCTCGTCTTCCTTTTGACCCCTGCAGTTTCTTTCCATGTCTAGAGCCTGATGACTGGAGAGAAGCCAGTGCCAGGTCTGCACGTGGCCTCACCTGAGGGCTCAGCGTGGGAGCGTGGTGCTTCTGCTGCTATAGCTTGTGTCTAGATGTCCTCCCCACAGCTTCAGGCAGTCAGGTGAGCCTTTTTCAGAGGTGCCTGGATCTAGAGTGTGTGACCGTGGGAGCACTTCATGGTGTAATGTAGGCTCAAGGGCCCTGGGATCAAGGGTGTGAATGCTGCCCTTTCTGACTAGCCTGGATAGAAGGGGCAGAAAGACACTGGTAAGGTCCATTTGTTGCTTTTGCTATCTTGTGGGTTCCCAGTGATGCTCCTCTTCCAAGCCACCCTGCCTTGGAGCCAGTCGATTATGGGTTGAAACCTCTACAGTGAGCTAAACAACCTTGTCCTCCTTTAGCTTTGGGTGTTGGATATTGTGTCTCCACCCTGAGAAAAGCTATCTGAGACATCCACATACCTGTTTTCCCTTTTTCAAGGCTCCCCCTGCCAGGACCCTGTATCACGCTGTCTGGATTATCCAGGCAAATAATCCCGAGCTCCAGCCTTGCACATCCTGATACACTAAGACACTCTGCCTTCTACAGTGATCTGGGCCAAGCCCCCAACCCCTGCCCCGTGAAACTCTTCTCAGATCCCTGCAGACTCTAACCCCTTAAACTGTACTCCCACAGGTTTCTGGAGACCGAGACTCCCACTCTGGCATACACCCTTCTCTCCTACCACTGAGCAGATCTGCTACTTTAAAATCCACATCTCTCCTGCACATGTAATCTTTAGGTTCACTCTGCAGCATCTTCTCTTTGAAGGACAGTAGACCCCACTACTTCTCCATCCTCTGGGCAAGATATGTGACTCCAGAACTCAGTCAGGACACTGGTGCTTAGAAGGGGGATCCTGCCTCCAGCTCACCCTCACCACTGTATTTAAGTCCCACTCTACATCTCATCTCCAGTCCCAGTCCCGTGTCAATTACACAGCTGCGCTCTCACACTGCCTCCTCCTGCTTGTGCCTCAGTGCTGGTTTCTGTTCTAGGAAAGGCGGAGCAGACCTTCCACTTGATCCACCTTGTCTCTCTCAGGACCACAGGGCAGCAGCATCTGTCTCACCAGGAAGACATCTCTGAAGCATCTACTGTCTGACAGTCATGAGACAGATCTTGCCAATGTGTATCTCACCCTTCACATTAAAAATAGTCTGAAGGGCATTACGGTACTGTATAGCCTGCAGAATCATGCCAACCTCTAAAATCAAGTACCAGATTCTGGGGCTGCAGAGGCCTGGGTGCTGGGCCTTGCCCAAGACGGATAGCTGGATTCCTTATGAATGGCTTTCCTGCCTGCCTCAGAGAATCCCACAGTATTCTACTCAGACTACAACAACCAGTTGGGGGGCCAGAGAGATGGCTCAGTGGAGTAGGCGCTTCCTTGGCAAGTTCAGGGGCCTGAGTTTAATCCCTAGTTCCACAAAAAAACAAAAAAAAAAAACCAATGAGTTGACCCTGTGTCTACCCCAAATTATTACACTTAAGAAGCCTCCTGGAGCTCAGCTGGGATTTAACATCTGAGGAAAAAAGGCTTCCCAGCTAGGCACCTTCATTTCTGATTCTGAGGCACACTGAGAAGGACTTCAGGAAGGGGACCAAGTTCTGGCTATGAACGCTGTGGATTTCCAAGATGCTGAGCACAGCCAGGCTGCTGAGATCCTGAAGGCCCGTGAGGTCAGCATGCGTGTGCGCCTCCTTCCCTACAGTTATCTTCGCCAAAGGGGAGGACTGTGCACACAGTTTCAGCTCACTACCAGGTGCAGCACGAGCTGGCTGGGCCCCAAGAAAGCCACGTGGGGAATTCTCTTCTCAGCCCCTTTCTGGGAGGACGCAGAGACGTGACAACCAACTATATTACCCACCCTGTACTGTCTTTACAGTTCCCTAGTTTCTAGATGAGCTTCATTGCCTGAAGGGAGAAGGATGATGAGGGCTAGGATAAGCCCAGCCTGTACAGAATTAGGTAGAAAAGGTGACTGGCATTTATTAGATACCACAGACTAGGTGTTTACCCTGGTTAATATTTTGATTATAGAAATAAGTAGGAAAAAAAGAATCTTCTGATTTTCCAGCCATCTCATCCCATCCTTCTATCACTAGAAATTTTGTATATACTTTGGATTTTGTTTTATATTTAGGGAAGGGTCTAAAGGGTGTTCAGGGTCTCACTACTAGGTCGGACTCATAGTGATCTGCCTGTTTACAGCCTCCCAAGATCTGGGATTACAGGAGTGCACCACTACACCCAGTCCCTGGATTTTGAGCCCTTAGCCCCTGTGACTGCTTTCAGGCAATTTAATCCACTGAGCTATTTGGCCAGCCCACATATATACTTTGGGGACTCCAATGACACACTATTTTTGCCCCTTTTCTGTCCTTTCCCCTCAGAAGTTAAACACAACTTAAAATAAGTGTTGTGAATTTTCAATGATGATTGAACATAAAATGCTCTTGAGGCAAGAAAAAACTTTTCCAAAGACAGAAGTCGGTGGGAAAAACAGCAGCACCTTGCTGGTTACGGTTTGTGTCAGACTTCCCTCAAGCCCTCGTGCAGTATGGGCTTTTTCACAGGGGGCTGAATCTGGAGTGTGTGATGCTGGGATTATGTGATTAGTGTATCAGCCCACAGATGGCTTTGGCATAATTCCAACTAGAACTAAGAGGGTGAGTGCTACACCAGCCCTGTGGCAGGTAGACAGCACACAATATAAGGGATTTTCCCTTTTGCTTTGCCACCTTCTGACTACCATGGAAAGCTCCCTCTCTTACTAACTTTGCTGTCCTCCACCATGAACTGGCGCCCCTCTGCCATGCCACCTTGCCTTTTGCAGCCAGCCAATTAGAGACTGGAACCTCTATAAACTGAGCTAAATAAACTTTTCCTTTGTAAAAAACAAATAAATAATAAAATAAAACCAGGTACCACACAATCACTTATTAATGATGGCTTGATCCAGAGGTTGTCCTCTGTGTGCTTCCTCATTTAGTGGGCTTTGTCCTCCCATCCCTTAATAAAGCCCAGCAGCTGTGGGAAACCAGTCCTTTCTTTAGTTGCACGAAATACAAGGGCCCTCTCCAAGTGAGACCCCTCGATAACCTGGTTTGCGTTCCGCAGCCCTCGCTTTCACCACACCACACCAGCCACTAGGACCCGCGGCACAGACCTGGCTGGGCCCACTGGTGCATGCCTGTTTCACATGGAGTCCTTTCTAGCTCAGGAGAACAGGCTTTCGCGGTAGAGGTGAGTCCAGCATAGCCCAGGGGCTGCAGACTCAAGATGACTCCTTCTTATACTTCCCCAAAATAGTTTGCTTGGTTGCTTTGAGATAGGACAAGATTCTGTGCAATGAAGTCCAGGGACGCACTACCTGATGGGTAACATGGGGTGAGCAGGGCAGGGCTACAGGGCCTAGCGGAAGGCAGAGGGCCACTTCAGCAGGGCCTGACAAGGGGAAGCTTCCCTAGACCTGCATGGCCTGCTCCTCCCCAGGGCCTCAGGGACCAACCCCTAGGTGGTGTGAAAGGTCTTCGTAATGCTTCTTTCTGTCCCATATACCTCAACTAAATGGTACTGCTTTGGTTTCTATAAAGAAGTGTAATATATATCCTGAAAAAGAATATTTGATATATTAATGCACAGGATTACAATCAACCATGACTTTTATTTATTTTAGCTTCTAATTTAAGGTTTTTAGATTAATGGAGCATAGTCTGTTCATTTGAGACTCTTATGTCCAAGTTCTGTGCTTTAGTACTAAGGAGATATAATCACAATGTACTTTCTAAGTAAAGTAGCTCAACACTTTTACAAATCTTGCGAATTCTTGCTTATCCTCTTCCAAACTAAAGTCTACAGATACTTTAGACATCTGATATCATACTATTGCAAGAAGATATAAATATTTATTGTAATAGAATCTTATTGTTATTTGCTCTTAAATTTATGACTCCCCTCCTTACTGTAGCAATTCTGGATTCCTTAGTATAAAGAGAAATCAAAAGCAAAGATATCTACAATTTTGGGTTAAGAAGTACAGTCAGGTCTGGTAACCTAAACCATATGTACAGGATATAAACATATTTATACTTTATATACATAGTTAATGGTAACCTATCCATTATAAATAGGAGGTCTAACTTAGATTCTACAAAAATAATCATTTTGAATGGGTACATGCAAACCAATACACATAAACCTATTTATAAAACACCATTTCAATTTTTTTTTTTTTTTTGCTTTTAAATGTAAATGTTCCTATTTAGCCATTAGCTAAATGATTTTAATGCAAACCCCAGCATCCCCAGGTAAAAATACAAAATCTGTTTCTATCCACCACTGCAGGTGTCTCCGTCTCCGAGCCCAGGTCATTTTATCACGTGTGAATCACAGACACAGACCCCATCTCCCCAGACATCAGACATCCTTCCAAAGTCAATGATTCCTTTATTCTACTTTTAAAAATAATGTAAAGAGTAGATATTTCTCAAAATAGCATCATCCCATCTCCTACATTCCTGTATAAATGGACACAGTGAGAATGCTCCTCGCGCGGCAGCCCAGGCTCAGTGGCCGGCAGAGCCGTCCGCACAGGCAGACCCCTGCGAGGCCACGAAGGGCTCGCTCTGCTTCTGCTCCTCCTTCACGCCGGCCGCTTGGTCTGTGATGGAGGAGAAGGACAGCTGGTCGTGCTCCACAATGTGCACCTGGTCTTCGTCCTTGTCCTTCTTCACGTAGAACATCTTCCGGAACTTCTTCAGCTCGTGGAGCTCGCAGAAGGTCTCCAGAACCACCAGCATGGCGATGAGGCCCAGCAGCAGGTAACCTGCGTGAAGACACCACAGCGTCTCAGTGCCGTCGAGCCCACCAGGAGGCTCTAATGCGCAGGCTTGATGACTACTAAAGGAAAGCCTAAAGCTCACGGGAAAGTCTTCTGCCCCAGGAAAGACCATGAACACCGGCTCCATCCCCAGTGACCCTGGATGACTTAGAAATGTGGCTACACTGTGGGAAACGGGCACAGCTCTGCGGCACTGCTTGACAGAGGGCACAGAGCTCTCACCTAAGTGAAACTCACTCTGGAGGGAGCTTCAGCTTGCCCTGAGGGCCAGGGGCTGGCGAAGAGCCAGCGACGTTGAGGAGAAGTCTTCAATTTATCACGGGCATCTTCCAAGCACTCAGTATTTTTATCATTATTTCTGATTCAGAATAATAAGTTCAGTAACAGAAATTATAGTTTAAACTACATTAAAATTTCTTTAGGAGTTGATAAGACTATTAAACACGTCTTGGTGCACAACTGTTTGCACTGTACCTAAATTCAGCAGCAAAAAGAAATGATGGTTTTTGGACACATGGATCATTCAATGGCTAATTCTCTAATTTTTTTTTTTTTTAATTCTGAAAAGACAACAGTGCTATTTTTTGGACTTTTTAAATGGAAAAATGGTGATTTTTTAATACCGTTCCATTATTTTAAAATCAATTTCAGGGGGAGAGTAATCATTATGAAAAGAAACAAAAAAGTAAAAACAATGAAACCCCCAAATAATAAAAATATCAATTCATGTTCTATCACTAAAATGTTTCAGAAGACTTTCAGGCCATGCATGCACCACAAGAGCTGGCACTGACAGTGGAACAGGAGCAGGAAGAATGATTATCCTTAAGAATGCAAAGTTCTGAGACACTGAGAATTGGACTAGAAGCTCCACTAGTAATACACCACATGCGATGTGCTTTCTTGAGTTTTAGAAATGGCAATGGCACTCTGAGTCCGATTAATTGATGAAACTGCTACATGCCTTGATTATCAGTCAAACTCTTGAATGCTGGCAGGAATAACCAATTTCAGAATTTTATCCAACCCACAACTAAATACTTTCATTGGTTTGACATGCAAGTTCTTCACACTTACAATATAAACTAATCCTGGATAGACCAAATAAAGGAATGTATCATTCACACTGTATGAAATGATGGTATTATGTAAGGATTTGGTATTATATGAAAAGCTCAGTAAGCTAAGCTGCTAGACAAAATAGGATAAAAACTGGCACAAATAGAAAGTATCACCAGCAAACGTAATTATGGAAACATTTACTTCTCTAAGTCATGAAAAATTAAAATTTGATACTATCCATTTATGAAAAGAGTTTAAATAATGTTATCTTGTTATCAAATTCATACACAGAAAAAAAGTAGCTATAGTTCTAGTGGCCAGCAGCACACAGAAAACTAATGGCCAGCTCAGGGCACACCGCTGACCCTGCAGGTCCCGACATCTTGAGAGCTCTGGGCACCGTGATCTGTAGATCACAGAGGGGCGTGTTCACCTTGGACCAGCAAGTGTTCTTCTTAGAAAGACACTAAAGTATGAAAAATATAAATATATAAGGGCTGGTCAGATAGCTCAGCAGACTGGAGTGCCTGCTTAGGCTGGTGCAAGGACCAGGGTTTGATCTCCTGCATGCCACACCAGCCCAACCCCCAGGGCATGCGAGAAGGCAATTGAGACTGGGCATGGTGGTGTGCGCCTGTAATCCCAGCTCTTAGGAGGCTGAAAACACAAGGATCACTATGAGTCTGATCTAATTGTGAGACCCTATAGATCCT
>PVKA01005294.1:0-91664 GCA_004027165.1 Ctenomys sociabilis
CAGACAGTTTCAAAACACCTTAACCATACAGAGTCGATGAATTAATACATTGCAAACTGTTTTCATAACGTTTTGGTATTGTACAAGGTGCATACATGATATTATATTTACAGTTTTTCTTATAGCTGAATTATATCAAAGATTCAATAATTATTTACCTAGTGGATGACCATAGCACTAAAAGCCGACATAATATCCTACAACCTCTATTTTAATGACATTTATATCTTACTTTAATTACTAAGACTTTTAATGATTAAACATATAGAATGAAAGTATTTATTTACATGATGAGGTATGCCCTCAATTTTTTTTTTATAATTCTCAATTCACCTTCTGTTGGTATGCTAACTAGATATGGTGGCTCACTTTTAAGGAACAGAATGTTCTGGAAGTAATGGTGTGTGTGATCTGTATGCTATGTGTTCGCTAGCCTGGACTATGAAAGGCATTCCTCCATTCACTCCACTCTCTGGATTCATTTGCTCTAGGGCTAAGCTAAGCAAGCATGTTTCAAGAATGCCATGTTGGGCAGTTCATGGAAAGACTCACGCTGCAAAGTCCTGAAGTCTCCAGCCAGCAGCCAGTTGAGCAACACACCTTAGAAGTGGACGATTTTGCTGCAGTTACACCTTCAGATGATGGTAGTCTCACCAGCATTAGATATAAACCTCATAAGAAAACCCAGAGTAGACCATTTAGTGAATATACTTCAAATTTCACAACTCTCAGAAACTCTTTAGGGCAATGAATGTCCATTTGTATCATGTTTCTAATTTCTGGATAATTTGTTCCAATCTAACACATAATTAATATTCAAAAAAGATGTTTTACTAAGAAAGTTTCTTGGGCCAAGGAGATAGCTCAGTGGCATAAGTGCTGGCCTGGCAAGCACAAGGCGCTGAGTTTGATTTCAGGTTAAAAAAGTGTCTTGCAATGTCTATATTCCTTGATACTATAAAGTATGAGACAAGAAAAATATTAAAAGAAAAAGAAATAAAGTCTGCAGCACATTGGAGTGTGGTGGAAACTGAATGATACAGATAGAGATCTTGAGTTAAAATTTAAATGATGACAAAGTTCTTGAGAATCATACTATTGATATTTTAATTAAAAGCATGATATTTTGGGCATGTGTCACAGTTTGGGTCTAGATGTCCCCAAAGCCTCATGCAGTCATAGGTCAGGATTCTAGATGTTAGATTGATTCATGATGCGGTGCTGAGATTAGGGGTGAGTGCTAAGCCCACCCTGGGGCCCATGGCCTGCACACAACATAGGGAGAGAAAGAGGCTTGCTCTTGGCACTCCTCCCCTTTTGCTCTTGCTGCTTTTGCTGTTTTCTGTCACCATGAACTGTTGCCTTCTGCAATATGCCACTCTGCCTTGGAGCCAGCTGATTATGGACTGACATTTCCACAAACTGTGAGCTCAATAAACCTTTCCTTCCTTAATTTTGAGTGTCATGTATTTTGTCCCAAAACAGAAATGTAACCAAGACAGGACATCATGTGTTACAGCTTTGGTGATCATTTTCCTTGCCAACTCTAGAGATACTTAGATTATCCAGTGAGTCGTCTCATCATTACCTCTTCCTACCCAGTTACCTGTAGGTAAGGCAGGCTTCCTCCATCACTTGCCCTTTTTAGCTAACTGACCACCAGCAACTGTTAACTTTGCAGGGGGAGTTTTAAAATCTGGCTCTTTTTCTTCAACTATCTGCTGCTGCTTTTGTTCCAGTGCTTATCACTTACAGCTTAGAAGTCACACTCCTTATCTATATCTTTCTAGAATGCAGACCTACTCCTTTTTTCATATGTTAATTTACAGTGTCAGTTGTGAATTTTGCCTGTAGTAGTAATTAGCTTTTTAAAAATACTTTGAGACATAACTGCAAATTCAACTAATGTGTACTCTTGTCACCGTTCTTTCAGGGTAAATTTCAACCTCCATAATGTGACATAAAGATCTTTATAATTTAGCATCAGACTGCCTCTCCTATTTTATTTCCTGATCTTTCCTCCAAGCTTCACTTGTGCCACTAGGACTAAAATGTCAATAGTTATTGTAATATGGTGTCATTTCCTACCTCTCCACCTCCCTGGCTCTGAAAGTTAGCCTTGCATATCTGTTTGTTCTTACTGTATCTTCTCTAAGATTCAGTAGCTTTATCCATAAAGTAGGAAGAGAAGGCATGGTTAATAATTTTTATGTAATTAATAAGATAATATATGTAAAGTAATTGTATGTGCATCTGATATGCAGTAAATGCTTACAAAATACTCTTTTTGGTATAAAGAGCATACAAAGTATAAAATACTGCATGTACTTTAATTTTCTTCTTCTCCCCATTTCTTTCTTTGCATGGTTCTCTCTTTCTCTCCCTCTCTTCCTCTCTCTCCCTCTCTCTCCCTTTCTCTCTCCCCCCCTCTCTCTCTCTGCTTAGTTCTGTTTATTATCCACATGTAGAACTTATGTGGCCCATAATAAATGTTGAGACAATGTTATTAAATACATGAATATCTGCAGCATCATGAAATAAAACCTGAAATTGCCTACCTGTACCTGTACCAATTAATTTACATGCAATTTGCCATCTCACAGTAGATGAGCATTTGCCAGCTGTATGCCAAACTTGGTATTTGTAACATATATAACACAGACTATAAAGCTGCAGTGTGACAACTACTAATGTACTCTGTAAGTGATACAAATCAACAAATAAACAGGATACTAAAAATCTAAGTTTGAAGAAAATGAATTACTATATAAACAAGTATAAATGTTTTCTTGTTAAATACACACAATAATATCACACAATGTACAGCAATACCTTGGTTCACGTATGCATCTGTTCACAAGTTGCTTCCCCTTGTGAACTTAGATGAACTTGACCGAAGCCATCTTCTGCACACAAACACAAGTGTGGCTCCCTTCCCCAGAATCAACGAATGAATTCAGTTTGTGAGCTAAGGCACCACTCTACTATGTTAATAGAGCCATAATGAAAAAGAATTATAATATATTGTGCAATATGCTATCAACTATATTTTGATGCTTTCATTAACTTGGCAAAAAGAGTTAACATATGAGCAGCATACCAGAAAGCAGCGTATTATCAATAAATTTATTTTTAATTCACATCAACCTACACCAGTGGTGTCTGTACCTATACCACATAAATTTATTGTACATAGATGTCCCCTCCTGTGTCCAACTTTCTTCACAAGCGTAACATTCCTTTTCTTTGTTAGTTGCCTCTAGGAATTGCCTTGGGAGAAGTAACCCTCTCCAAGGGTCACGGCCTTATGGGGAATCTCCCTGGTCAGTGACTGGTCAGCTCAAGGGTCTAAAATCTCAGCCACTTCTGTGCAGTTCAGAAGGATTTTGAGAACCATACATGCCAGCTTCACAGCTCCCAGAGAATCCAACCCAAGTTTCCTGAGCTTGCCTTTGCCACCTGGTTCTGTTCAGTCCTGTGTGCTGCCCTACCTTCCCTGCACGTGTCACTCCTAGGAGCTGTGCTAATCCCTGCCACGGGATTTTTCCTGAGGCTGCATTACAGTTTAACTCTACATGATGTAATTTTCATATTAGTACCCTGTTTGTAATTTTTAAATCATGTAACTACTTTAGTATTCCAACACATGCTCTGTGCTGTCACTTATGCAGTGATTTGTTAATTTATCTGATTTATTTTAATTCACTAGCTCATCTCTTTTTGTGTGAATTGACCTGATACATTCAGAAATCATGTGCCACCACTTGGCTACTGTCAGAATTGTCCTTTCTACTCACTCTGAGGTGAACATCGTCTTGTTTTGCATTGCCCCACCTCATCAGAGAAGTTTCATCCCATAGTTGTTGACATCCAACCACCTACCTAGGCTTGACATATACATAGAAGAGCTGTAAGTGTGAAAGTGCAAACAGGATTGTGATCAGACTCACAATTAAAAGCTCCCAATAATTTAGTAGATACACAATATAGAATCTACTGCAACTCGTATAATTCTTTAGTACTCATTATATAACTGTCCACATGTTGTTTTGATAAGATTAAGGATGCAACAGTGTCAAAACTTGCAAGATAGTTTATAGCTTCTAATCTAATTTTTTGCTTAGATGTTGCTAGTGGATAAACCATTGGGTAACTGTTTGGGAAATGGACCACTGACAAGCATTTTTTATAGGTAGTTATTAATTTTTAAGAGCGTTATTATCTTTGAAATGGAAATGTAGTCATCTGATTGACCAAGTAATTAGGCATAGTTAGAGCAACAGTGGAACAAAATAATACTATTTGTTCCCTCACATGATACAATTAAATAAATACACATAGTATGACATCACTGATGTAGCATTTTGTCAAAAATATTAACTTCACCAGGGAGATACCTTAGTGGCATAAGTGCCTGTCTGGCAACTACAAGGACCTGAGTTTGATTCCTAGTGGAAAGAAAAACAAACTAACTCAAATATAATCTCATGAAATCCTTCATATAAATCCATGTGAGACACTGCACAAGACAGACCTGGAATTTCTATCAAAGTCTATTTCTACACACATGCACACACATGCACACACATGCACACACATACTCAGTGTGGGCAGCATTACCAGGTGAGAAGGGAGAAGTTCAGAAATATAATAATCAACCTTATGAAAATTGAGTCACAGAAACAGAAAGCTACAAAAAAATCATTTTTTAATTTTAGTAGAATAAAACAATAAAAACGATACAGAATTTCAAAACAAGACAGTAGGAGAGTAAGAATAGTTAGTATACTGCTTATTCTTATGTTCAAAGTAGTTGATCAGGTTACAAGACAGAGACATTAAAAACTGATCAAACAATATAAGTATAAATAATTCTTTTCAATAAACTAACAGAAATTAGAAGTATACCTATCTTAACTATCTTGTATTTTTGTACAATGGAGTATTATTCAACTATACTGAAGGATAAATGTGAGAGTTTTGTAGGTAAATGGATGCAAGTTTGTTTGTTTTTTGTATTTTAGGAAAGGGTCTATGTTCAAGGTCTCACTACTAGATTGGACTCATAGTGATCCACCTGTTTACAGTCTCCCAAGAGCTGAGATCACAGGCACGCACCACGACATCCAGTCTCAATCGCTGTCTCAGCATGCCCTGGGGCAGGCCAAGGGATCGAACTCCTGGACCCTGCATCTGTTTGCAGGTGCTTTAATCCACTGAGCTATTTGGCCAGCCTTCAGGTCTTATTTATTTTGAGGATTTATACAATAAAGATGATTTGCTCCAGGAGAGTTTGGGGACTAAGCTAAAGTAGATTTAGCACATTGACCACTGTAAGTTTTATCCTTTAATTTTCCTAAAATCAAAAGTGCTGTCTCTTATTGTCTCATTATCCTTAATGACAAGTGTTGTATTTATAACATTCTAAGCTTTTTAAAAAAAATTGGTTGCTTAAGCTTTTTGTATGAAGTTTTTTTTTATGTATTTTAGATATAAAGTTTACAAATATTCTCTCCCTCTCTATGACCTAAATTTCTCATTTGTAGGTATATGTTCAAAGGCTATAAAATCAGTATTTTTAAAAAGATAACTTTACTTCTGGATCTATGGCAGTATTTGTTACAATAGCTAATATATAGAAATGTTCTACATGTCCATCAACAGATAAATGAATAAGGAAAATGTAGAATACCTATAAAATGGAATATTTTGGGGCCAGGGAGAGGGCTCAGTGGAATAAGCGCTTCCCTGGCAAGCACAAAGCCCTGAGTTCAATCCCTGGTTCTGCCAAAACAAATAAACAAACAAACAAAAATGGAATATTTTAAGTTTAAAGAAGAAAATGCCGTCATTTGGGACATGAGCAATGGTGCAAGTCATTGTGCTACTGAAATAAGCCAGCCACAGAAAGATAGATATTACATCTTATCGATACATGAAATATAGAAAAGTCAAAGTCATAAAGAAGTTCATGGAATAGTGATTTCCAGAAACTGAGAAGTATGGAGAAATAATATTGTTCAGGGTCCAAAGGTTCATTTCTATTGGATGAATAAATACCCAAAGCTACAGTGACTGCAGCTTACAAAAGTTTTGCTGCAAATTACTCTCACAACATAAGCGTATAAAACTGTTACAGTGAAGTGATGGATACTTTGAATATATTTGAGAGAAAATTTTATTAAAAATGAGCAAATTATTAATATGAACGTACATGAACAATGGAAGTTTAGTTAAGCTATTTTATTCATTTATTGATTTATTTATTTTTATGCATTTAGTACAGGATCTAAGAGGTCTCACTACAGATTGGATTCACAGTGATGCTCCTGTTGTCAGCCTCCCAAATGCTGGGATGGCAGGGGTGTGCACACTACCACACCCAGTCTCAATTTCTGTCTCAGTGTGCTATGGGGGTGGGTCTGGCACGGCTTGCCAAGGCTTCCTCTGCCTAAGCAGGTGCTTTAATCCACTGAGATATCTGGCTGGTCCTCAGCTACTATTTTAAAAGATGATCTAAACACAAGTTGTTTTTTGCTTGAAAATCTTACATGTTTATATCTGGTAATCTGAGCAACTAATTTTTCGATAGCATCATAAAATGAGGCAGCCATTGTTGAATTCTTATTACTTTGTTTTTTATTTTTGTTAATTTTATTGAGAAAAAAAATTGCAATGAGACAGCTTTAAAACAGGTAGGAGAGTTCCAACAATTAATACATTGCATATCATTGTCTTTGTAGAAGCCATTCATAGCACAAGATGCAGGCATGATATCCTGTCCAAACACTATTAGTACAAATCTTTCTTCTTATTGAATTAAAAGAAAGTAGCTGTAAGGGGCTGGGGAGATGGCTCAGTAGAATAAGTGCTTCCCTGGCAAGCACAAGGGCCTGAGATCAATCCCTGGTTCCACCAAAAAAAAAGAAAGTAGCTGTATATCTATCCCAACTATTTTGTATATACAGATACAAAATAGTCCTTCATTTATATTGCCTTTTTCTATTTAGTTTTGTCAGAGATGGGTATTCTATCACCATCCGAATATTGTAGGCACATGAATTCAGCAAAATATTCCGATAGAGTCCAGTAGTCCACAATAGTAGTGGGTTATGTTGAAACTAGCAGTTACTTGGTGGGATTCTCACCCTGACTAACTATATGCTGATACCTGTGAGCTGAGGGACTGCACTGAAGATAATAATGTGTAATAGTGGGGTCATGCTTGGAATGCCTATCATTCTGGTCTTCTAAACGTGTACTGTTTTTCATGACATACCAATTATTGCTTTGTTTAGTGAAATATTGTTTCATTTCTAATATTGGAGTTTTTCTATCACTATTTCGTATTCATTAAAAATAAAAAATAAAGAGAATATAAAGTTCTCCTGAACAATCTTATCACAAGGTTGAGGAGGACATTTTACCAGGTTTCAACTATTTCTCCCATACCTTATTCATACTATGTCTTCGTCTGACTCCAGTTATAAAGTCTCCACAAATTCTAATTATAGGAATGCCCATGCTGTAGGTGTGGATATGCACCCAAGAGCACATACACACCCCTCCTCAGCTCTCGCCTGTCTACCACAGTTTGGTTAATGTGCATTCTCCTGTCTCTAAGGAGTTATCGATTTGGATGTAGCTGGATCTCTCCAGTGTGAGTCATTTTGAAGCTGCTATTTTTATTCAGATTAAAGTATTGGGATTCAACAAGTCAATAGCAGATGGGGGATGTCAGGCTGGTTCACTTCCAGCATGGTCTTTTCAGATACCCTGGAGTGCAGGATAAACTATGTATAGATTATTCAAGTCTGCCTGCACAGCACTCTATTTTAATTCCATTTTACATTAATAGCTATGCAGAATGTCTAAGAGCAAAAAGTCAATTGAACTACAAGGGCTGCATTGAATCATTGATTCTGAACACAGCAGTCAGTGCTTTGCAAGAAATAAAATATTGATTAAAACAAACTAAAGTGATTTTTCTCTACTTTATTTAGAGTTATTTTATTTAACATTTTGATTTCACTAGTTTGATGGTGGCATGCAAAAATTATGAGACTATTTAGAAACTCATTCACTGGCACCAGTAAAAACCTAGGATTTCATTATTGTTTCATAAATGACTTTTCCTAAATTTTCAGCTTTTTATAAGGGCCTGTACAGAAATAATTTCCCTATTGATACTAATTTGGCTCTGAGCGTTGGCAGAGAATAGGATTTTGTTAAGGTTGTGTGAAAAACATGTTTTAAAACCTGTCACATAGATTCACTTATAAATGACAATTTTCTCAACAGTTTTACAATGTAATGAAAGAGAGTGATCACTAACAACAGCAACACGGATGCACATCTACAAAATTCACATCTTTAAAGTTAAAATGGCAATGTTGAAAATAAGCAGACACATCAAAATAATTCCAAGTATTTTAGAAAAGTTGAAGAAAGGTTAAGGCCCCCAAATCATTTCAGAAATGATAGTTTCCTCTTGGCCCAATTAGGGAACCTGAATGCGGGCATGCTCTGGTTCTCAGGATCCTAATTGCACATAAAATCTCTTTCCAAATATAACACATGTGCTATTTCTAAGTCTCTTTCCACCCTAAACAAAAGACGGATTATTAAAATGTGGTGAGCTTTCATGCTGACTTGGCAGTCAGTTTTGGGGGACAATCATTTAACACTTACAGTATGAAATTAAAATTTACCTCTCCTCATTGTAATTCCACTGACCTGTAGCACGCTTTATTTTTATTTTATTTCATTTTTATGAGACTAGAAAGATTGAATTACTTTGCTTTAAGCAGCGTGGCTACCATTTCATGTTGACAGTGCTCCAAGGCAGGCACACTGTAGCAGACAGTGTTCCTGTTCCACTGAGATTCCTGAGTGTCCTGAGTGCAGAAGTGAGCCGAGAAGTGGAGGGCCACGGAGGGGAGGCTCTGGCCTCCAGAAGAGACCCTCACCTTTTTGCTAAAAATGAAGCCTCCTGGAGCATCGAGCTTGCTACTTCAATCTGCTGCCTCTGTACTCTCTCTTGACCTTCGCTCTTAAGTTTGTGTATTTTATTAAAAACAAGTATTTAATTTTTTTCTTTGTTCATTCAGAGCAATAATGATAGCAATGTGTAATTTCCTCTTAAATGAGAAATTGAGACAGCTATGTGTACATTTCTGTATTATTAGAAATAAGACATTGGTTGTCTTTGCTTAGGAGAGAAAAAGAAACAGGCAACTAAACAGATATATAGTGGCATATTTTAAAAATCCCTCTTCCCCAGTGGCGGTTGGAAGGGTAAACACTGACATAGTCCTTAGGGAAACAACAAGAACAGATTGTATCATTGGTGGTGCACAATGCAGACTTTTGTGTCTGAGCAGAAAAATATGGAAAGAATTATGTTCACCACAAGCACTTGCTGTACAGCCGCACAGTAAAATCAATTCTAAAATGTAAAAAAATGATTATCTACATTTACACCCAAATGCATGATGCTGTCATAAGAGAACACAGATGAAGGACAGCGTTTTTTATTAGGCGGTGCCACTTTGCTGCTGCCCACTTCTTTGGTGGCTTTCAAAGCTCCTTCAGGTCTGGTAACGGTGCAGTCACACAGGAACCCTCACACTTGGTTTAGTGCTCTCTTGTCACTGTCTTGAAATGTTTAAGAATTTTCTAACTGGGGTCCCTTCATTTTTATTTTGAACTATGACCTCCAAATTTTGCAGCCAGCCAAAAGTCCTCTTAATTGTACATAAGCCGGTGCTGTAGACTTCAGGCTTACGTTTTCTGTTCTATTTCCGTCAAATGTTGTGTGGTTCTTGTCTGGGTTATGGGGTTTAGCCTATTCTTACCTTTCTGCACTGCTTCTAATGTTCCATTTTCACAGTGTTTAGATTATAGCAGACGTGAACTTCCTGTGTCTCAGCGCCAGCCATGAATCAGGCTGTGAGCTGGGACCACAGGGCTGTCAAGGGAGTTGCCTGGTTCCAGCTTTAAAATAACAAGTGCTTGACAGCTCCGTTTATATAACTGCAAAATTATGGCTATATTCTACAACACAGCTACATGTGACATAATAACTAGGGGCTTAATTTACTTAGACTTTTTTGCGATATAATTTCCAATAAATAAATCTCGCATGGGCAGGAAGACATGGCATTTCACAGTGCTCATATTTTCCTCTCTGATTTTGGACCTGCTTTCCTTTCTTGATAGTTATTATAATCAATACTGTACTTTATAATTTTCCTCTTCGCCACTTGCCACAGCCTAGGCTCAAGCCTCTGAGCACGAATGGCATGCTACAGCATCATGTTAGGACAAATTCCATTTCATTTTTAATATGTTTTTCTTTCCCAATAATTTTCTTCTAAGTATCAAAAGCAGCATTCACAATGGTGTACCCAAACGCAGCAGAAATCAAGATTGTTTGAGGGATTATAACAGCATGTAGACAATTAGATTTAGCTTGAAAATGCATACGTAGTGTTTTTTTTTTTTTAATTTCAAATTTCAGTTGAAATGTGTTAAGGAAAGGAGAGGAAGGTGAAAGTAAATAGAGGAAAACATCCCTTTTCCTCTAGAGGAAAGAGCAGTCATTGTCTTCTTATTATTTGATATTTATGTAATGAAAGAGACATCTAGGACCAGGAACAATAGATGAAATGGTGCCAAAGAGGAACACAGTCTCTGCCTGAGACGCTGTCTACCCGGGCCTGGATCAAGAGTGCATTCAAGGGAAGGAAGTCAGCTCCAGCGTGGAGATTCCACTGGGTGGTGAGGGCCAAGCCACCTGTGGGCTTAAACAATGGCTTTGCATTGAAATGTTCAGGAAACTTCTCTGAAACACTGGAAAGCATATGGTAAGATTTGCGGTAAACAGTTACTGTAAGTGTACTCACCTAGAACACGTTTACTGGGTTGAAGATATTGACAAGTGCTGATTATTAGAAACTGAGATAAGGGTCTTAGGAATAATCCGCTAGATCTTGAGCAGAAACCTAAACAAGAATTGATTTTAGTCACTTCCAAGTCTGAGTGGTTGGTGTACAGGCCAATGATAAATACAGTGAATAACAGAATTTTTCTACTAAGGAAAATCTGAGGATTCCAGCCCTCTTCTGAAATTAGAACCTTGAAAAATCTATTTGAAACAAGTTGTATTAGACTTATTAAAATTTGTCTTTTTCTTCTTTATAGCTGCAGATGCTTAAATTATACAATAGCTGAAGAAATGATAGCAGGAAGAGAAGTAAAGGTGTATGTGGATATAGATAAATGATTGTGCCGTCACTTCAATGTGTAGCTGGTTTTCATTGGAAACACCTATAATGAATTGATACAAGATTTATTATGATGCAGAAAACTATCACAAGCAGGTAGCAAAAAAGAAGTAAGAATAATTTAAGGCTGGAAAATTGTCCCTGAAGAAAAGTTAAAACTTCATGTAGGAAAAGCAGTGAACTTAATTCCAAGGATTGAATACTTAGTGACAATTATGACAATAAAAAGACATTTATTTGAAGTTGGAGTCATTTGTCTGATGGTTCTAATCTATAAAACAGCTGCTGACCCTGTTCTGTGTATTCTTCTCAGCAAGAATGAGATGCACTCTTCTCATTTCTTTACCAGTTCTGCATCTTTTCGATGTCTTAATTGTTTTGTTTTTTTGTTTTCTCTCTTATATAATGCATAATACTGGCATATGCAGTTTCTGAGTATATGAAAGTTGTGAAAAATAAATAAATGTAACAGAGACCTCACAAATAAACCTTCATATATGCAATCAATCTGGTATGAGACAGTAAAAGAATAAAATCAGACCTTTTTAATACTAAAACATTAGCCCCAAATGATCAAAGACCTAAACATAAAAATTTCAAGTAAAACTTCATAAGAAATCACAGGAGAAAGACAAGAAATTTATAGCATTCAATTTGGCAGTGATTTATCATATATAATACCAAAAGTACAAACAACTGAAGAGAAAATGGATAAATTGAACATCAAGATTAAAAATGCATTGAAGTATACATTGAAAGCCAATAGCAAGAGCATAAAAAGGTAAACTAGAGTAGAGGAAATTATTTTGCAAATAATGTATCCAACAAGGCATTAATAGCCACAATATGTGAAGAATTCTTACAACTCAACAACAATAACAACAAATGGGCTTGCCAAATAGCTCAGCAGATTAAAGGGTCTGCAAACAGGTACAGGGGTCAGGGGTTGGATCCCCAGTCCTGCTGTGCTGGCCTTGCCTCCAGGGCATGCTGAGACACAATTGAGACTTGGCATGGTTGTGCATGCCTGTAATCTTAGCTACTGGGAAGCTGAAAACAGACAGATCACTATGAGTCCAATCTAGTAGTGAGACCCTGAACACCTTGTAGAATCTTCCCTAAAATTAAAACAAACAAACAAACAAGCAAAAAAAACCCACCAATAACAACAAATAACTAATTTAAAAAATTGGCAAAGTAACTGAATCAATATTTCTGCAAAGAAGATGTAGAAAATATAAGTACCTGAAAAGATTTTCCACACCACTTCTCAGAATGCAAATGAAAATCAATCACAGTGAATCACTAAACATCTATAAGGGTGGTTATTATTTAAAAAATTGGAAGTAAAATAACATTAGCGAGCATGTGGGGAAATCAGAACACTTACATAGTTGCTGTTGGGAGTATTTCATCCACTAGAAGACCAAATATTTTCAAAATTCCACACATGTAATTACTGGCATATAATTACTATAAGATCCAGCAATTCCACTCTTAAGGTGTATGCCTTAAACTTCTAAAAGGAGGTATGAAACAAATGTTTGTATATCAGTGTTTAAAAAAGTGTTGTTCATAATAGCAAAATTTACAAGCAGCCCAAATATCCACAGATGAAAAGCCATGTAAAATACAATGACTTGAAAAACAATCTACCCTGCTGTAATGCTTTAGATGAAGAATGTAGACTTGAAAATACAGTCTGGGCTAGTCCAGTGCCTATATTTAAACTTGTTCTTTTCTTTTAATGAAGTTTAAATGACATCTCCTGGAAACAATATATGTCTAGAATTTTGGCTCATGCTACACCACCAACTAAACTTGAAGACATTATGCTAAGTGAAATAAACCAGACAATAGAGGGACAGATACTATATGATTCCATATAGGGAATGGATTATGGCTAAATGTACACATAATTTCAGACTGGGATGGAGCACTGCTTGCAGAAATTACCAATGGTGATGGTTACATAACATCAAGAGCACACATAAGGTCACGAGTTGGTGTTCTCAGGGAAAAAACACAGTAAAAATTGTATTCAAAAAGATTCGAAACAGAAAAAAATATAAGGAAAAATTTTCGAGACATTTTTCTTATATCCAGTTTTTATTGTTGTGAGTTGAAAATCAGAGTTGCAAATTGTTGGTAACTTTACCACCTACTGTAAAAACATGGACTGTATTGACTAACTCCCCAGCCAATAATCTACATGGAAAATAAGGTGAGTCAAATTAAATAATTAATTTGTATTGTGAACAAAACCTATAGTTCTGAGCCAGAATTTAGGACTCATAGTGTGTAAATACAAATCTTTGTGGTATCAGACTATCACTTCTCACAATTGAATTGAAACCCCAAGCTCCTAAATGGTACAGCAGATGGATACGAAGAGGGTGGAGAGATAAATTGTCAGGTGATTAGATCATGTCATGCTCCTCCAGTTCTCTGTAACACCCTACACGGGGCAGCTAAGAACACTCTGAGCTCCTCACATTGATTAGCAAACTCTATCAATGTGGGGGCTGGGCCTCACTTATTGATCTCCCTGATATTTGCTGCATGATTTTTATGCTTAGTGTTGGATGCAGGATGTAGAACTAGACGTAAAAATAAAATAAAACAAATCCCCAGATCTCTTGCTTTACTAGGAAAGATAAACAACTACAGTCTTATTAGAAATTTAACAAAGGCAAACAAGTGGTACTTTATAGGAGCCCTACTCAATTTAGAATAGTTGGGTAGTAGTTTTCTTACAGTAAATAAAACCTAGACAGATCCCCAGGGGTAAAATTAGCTATGTAAGTGAATGTGATGGAATAAAATCACAGAAAAGTTGTGGTTCCTTCGGCCCCTGGGGAAAGCCAGCCCGCGATCTGGAACTACATGCTTTGTCCTGATTTCTTGCTTTCTATCACACTAGGGTTTCATCAAAATCATTGTTTTGAATAACAATGATGAAATGTAACTCCAGAGCACATACGACATAGAAAAGGTGCTGCTAAACTTAACTACAAAGGTCATTAATCACAATCAACAAGAGTATGCCCAGTCCCGCCGTCCTATTCATTGAACTCCTGTTTTAAATGTATTCTCTTTGTTCCATGGAGCTACTGTTTGAATTGTGTGACAGTGTAGCATGTGGGAAGATGGAAGAGAAGGAGGACACCCAGGCCTGGGTGAAACAAGCCAGAAGATTCTCGAGTTGTATGCAAATTATCACTGCGATATGTTCTATCAGGGCCTTAGTAGCCTGATAGTGAAATTTTACTATTTTTTTCCCAAGTGACCAAACAATCCCTTTTTCTAAAAAGCAAACCAGACCTAACCCAAACAAATCAGTATTTTCCTTGATGTGAGTAGAAAGCTTCATGTAGCACAGCACAGCTATGTTCTGTGGGTTTTTCTATAAATATCTTCAATTTTGAATATTAGGCATTATAGAATAAATCTCTGAGAAAAATAATTTAAAATAATTTAAGGCATAAATAGGCTCTGATGAAGGACTTTTACGTAAGCAGTGATGTCCTTATCAATTCAGAATTCCAAGAATAGTTGTGGGAATTATGTGCTATGATTTTGAGGAAACTTACTTGTTTTGCAAATAAAAAGAAATCAGCTAATTAGGGTTATACATGATATAAACAGAAAAAAGATACATCATACCACACATGAGCTTTGAGCTTCATGTAGAAAATGCAAGAGGAATAGAATTTCATTCATGCATTCAGTAACTAATAAAATTGTCCTGGGCTGCTGTTCAAGTTGTAGAAGTAAATGAGATACTCCATACTTGCAGTGCCACAGAGAAGGCCTTTGATGCAAATATGTACCTTACTGTGTGTCATGAGGGAGAGGAACACAGGCTAAGGAGAAGGCAGAGTTAGCCCAGCAGGTCTTCTCAGGGTGAGTTCTCCAAGGATGCGACAGTAGAGCAGAACCCTCAACTGTTTCTAAGGGAAGGATGGGTAAACCTCACATCCAGGAAGGAAGAGCATCTTAATGCTGCCATTGAGAAACGTTTCTGTCACAAGCAATAAAGTGTACAGAATTCAAGAGTATACTCTTGAATAATTATGCTATTTTCAGATGGATTCTTTCAGCCATTCTGTCTCCATAATAGTGATGGTGGTGACCATTATGACATTTGATATTGATGATAATTTCTAGGATGGCAGTGGAAAGAATTTTACTCATATTAATTCTTTAAAATCCTCACCACACACCCATGAAGTGGGTACTTCTGTGTTCATAATAGCCACTGTGCATTCTGCTCTCAGTTCTCCTGGGGTTAGGAGTTCAAGCTAGAGTCCAGATCTCCCTGCAGGCTGTGGGGCAGGTCCAGGTTTGCTCAGCTCTGTGGTCCTTGGAAGCCTGCTCTCTTGTGGGGCAGTTTTGTAAGGAAAGAATGAAAAAGCTAAGGGATGACCTGGTCACTGGTGCCAGGACAACCAGTTCTATAGGAAAAGAAATGGACTCCACTTGGCAATGGGAGCTTGCTAAAGCCACTTTACAACAGCAGAGCAGAGGTGTGGAAGGAATGCTGTGCTCTACATGTGAGAAACAGGCTTAGAGAAAGAGAGGATAAAGTAGGAGAGCCATGAGTTGTGATTTGAGCCACGTACCATCTGAACTGCCATCTTGCTCAGATTGTCTTTCCTTGACATACACTACTTTTTATTGTTATTTATTTATTTATTTATTTATTTTTATTTTTATTTTTTTGAGGAACCAGGGATTGAACTCAGATCCTTGTGCTTGCCAGGGAAGCACTTATTCTACTGAGCCATCTCCCTGGCCCCTTTTATTGTTATTTAAATTCTGTTATTTTCAGATGTATTCTTTCAGTCTAAGATTTTTTCTTATGAAATAATGCCTATCCTGACTATTTTGGAATATGTGAAGATATTTCAAAGCTTCCAGTTGTTTCAATGTATTCATTCTTCTGTTAACTAAAGGTACAGACACAAGGAAATGGTCACACTGCACCTCGGTAAGTGGTAGATTCCACCGATGTATGCATATATGTGTACTCTTGAATTCTGTACACTTTATTGCTTGTGACAGTTATGTAAAAATGAATGAAAAAGAATAGGAACTGTAAATAAATACTAAAATCCAGTGCTATGTAGTATAACATTTGGAGTGAGGTGTATACTGACATCTATAATTCACTTTAAATAAATTATAAAATAATATATATTTATAAAATGCCATATAATTGTTAAATCAAGGTGGGTCATATCCTCTAATATTTTTCCAACCTTTCTATGTGTTGGAAAAATTTTCAGAATAATGTATCTAAGGACAAAATTTCACTTTAGTGTTTTTTTTTTTTTTTAATGAATTTAGGACAGGGTATACTGGGTGTATTAGGTCTCACTACATACATCAGACTCATAGTGATTCTCCTGTTGTTAGTCCCCCAAGTGCTGGGATTACAGGTGTGCACCACCATGCCCAGTCTCAATCGTCATCTCACGGTGCCCTGGGTAACTTTAGGTTTTGAAACTAACGTTAGAAACTATGCTGTTCTTTTGCTAGATATATAATGGAGGCTAGCACCAAGAGTATTCTCAAGCCTCAGATCACCCATCTGTCAAGTAGCAGAGATATTGACATCTAATCTATAAACTGAAGACTAGATAAACATGAGAGTCGAATAAACACAGCGTGTCAGTGGCTTTTCACATTGTGTGGCAGACGCATTGCCAAACATTTCATATATGCACTTTAGAGAGTCTTCAATAAATATTAACGCTCCTATAAGGAACACAAAACATGCTTGGAATCCTTTCATTTGTAAGTTTTTCCCCAGATATCTAAAATAAATCTTTCCTGATTAGTTCCTTCAAAGACTCAACTATTATACTTGACAGATACTTCTATATATTTTTATTGAACACTCAGGCTTTTGTTAATTGAATTTAGAAGGAGTACATATCTTTCTTGACATAAACAATGACTCTTATAAAGAGAAGGTTATCGAGACACAGAGTGATTTGGAATTTCAAGAATCTAAAGGCAATATTTTTTGGAAGAGCCACTATATGCCAATAGTGAAGATGTTTATCAGCATTTCCTCTTAAACTATTGAGTAAAGAGGATGGGAGCATATTTAAATACAGACAACTAGGGCTTTTATTCCATCATGAAATGGAATGGCCTGCATGATGCCATCTGAGGGCACCTAGAAAATGCTGTAATCCCGGGCGGATGTCTATCAGTGGAATTCAAGAATTCCTTGATTGCGTTTACATGAAACATCCAGAACAGGAGAAAAGAATCTTCACATAGAAAGAAGAACGACTGCCTCAGGCTGGAGAGGAGAAGAGGTGCAGGAAGGGAGCCGAGGGGAGATAGCTGAAAGATCCTGGGTTTACCTGAAAGGTGGCGAAAATGCCACTATTGGGTTTGGTGATACCTGAGCAAGGGAAGGTATTTGTGCAGATGAAGGAAAGTACCACTGAACTGCGGGCTTTGAATAACCTGCACCCCATAGCATGTGTGACATAGATCGCAGCGAACGTGCTGTACATAAATGTCTGCTTAAAAATGCAAAATAGTTTGCGAGCACGTGCCTGTTAAGAAATTTTTTAACTCAACTATTTTTCCTTAAGGAAATATTTTTTTTATGAGCTCCCCATGGTGACACTGACCTAATAAATCCAGCAGTTTTGGTGGCTGAGGCAGGGGTATTGAAAGCTCAAGACCAGCCTGGGCAGTTTAGTAATTTAGCAAGACCCTGTTTCAAAATAAAAACTGTTTTTTTTTTTTTTTTTTTAAAAAAAAAACTGAGAAGTAGTTCAGTGCAAAGGCCCTGATCTCTCTCTCTCTCTCACACACACACACACGCGCTTCACAAATGCAGCATTTCTCTGTGAGAATCACATTTAAAAGTAATACTTCAAAGGAGACAATTCTTTTCCTTAGTTTTGTCTTCTCATGAAAACAAAATTCTGACTTAAGTCTATTGTTTTAATATTTTATCAATTTGGATTAATCTATGATTATAAAATTCTGAAACATTATCACGAAATATAATTTTTATCAAAATATAACATTATTCATTAAAGAGGAAATGCTAGAGGGTGAAAAAAGTCCATCCAGTTGGAAAAGTAATTTGAAATGACTTTGTTTTTAATATAAGATGGGCAAGCCTTATAAATTAAAACAATTTTAATATGAAAAACAACATATAGCATTTTGTGCATAAACTCCTCAGTTATGCAGACTGATACGTGTTTTTTTATGAAAATAAAACAAAAAATTAGTTTGATTATTTATATCCTAATTCAAGTTGTTTGTATTTTAACAAAGAACTTATTTTACTAAAGATAAACTATTAAGAAAGGAGAAAACCCAGAACAAAATTAAAGCAAAAATATGGTTAAGCTGTTAAAATATTCCTCAATAAAGTGACTAGAAACTCAAGAAAGCAGAGAGATGGAGACCGAAAGGTTTCTGTAAAACCCATCAGCGCTGCGTGAGTCCTCCAGGTCCGCGACGCAGGACGCAAGCCCCAGACGGTCAGCTGGGCCGTCCTCCCGGGCTAAAGTTTCTCCAGGGTGTGCTGAGTGATGTCAATGCAACACTTTCCCAAACTTCCTGGAAATTTTACAAAACAATTCACTAGAGATACAAAAAAAATCTGGGGCCTTAGCCAACAACATTCTTCTATGAAAACTGACTCTCAATTTGCTTTTTATTTTTAATTGGGATTGTGCAATTTTAAACATTTACAGTTAAAGGAGACTTAAAATATAAAGGCTTTGAGGACAAAGAACAAATTAAAAAATGAGAGTAATTTTTAACCCCACTGTGGGCATGAATTTTTTTTTCCTTAGGTAAAAATGGGCTGAATTTTACACATAAGCATCCTTGTAATTAGTTTTAGTGAATAATAAATTTCTCTATCAAATTTTATTGGAGCTATAATTGGGTATTTTAATTAAATGAGTGAACAAAGTGTAACAGCCAATTTCATCTAGGGAAAGAGGTGTGCTCCCTCAACAGAGAGGCAGAAAGACTAAAGAATATTGCATGTCTTATTTTCTCCAAAATTCAGTTCTTTTTTTTTTATGGTCCTCAATTTGCTCGGTGATTTTCCTTTCTGTGCCCTCCAATTCCATTACGAGATCCGCTCAGTATTAGCTGCATCTCAGACAAATCTTATTCTGGGTTATTAGACAGTGTCTGATGCCGCCAGCTTAGCAAGCGCAGCCTCCAGGAGAGGCTTTTTTGGGGGGAAAGATCACCCAGGATAATGCCTGGCCTTCTTGACAAGCATTCCAGGTTGGGTGTCCCTGAAAGTATATGGGGGTGGTATCCCTTTAAGCAGAGGAAAGGGCAGGTCCTGCTGTTATCCTTGACCCTCTGACAAAATAGTCAGACGCTGTTTGTAAAAGAGCCAAGTAATTAAAAGTATCCCAGGGTTATGGTGAAATAGGGCAAGTAAAATACGCTCCTGGATACCAGCTCTCTTTCAGGGCTAGCTCTTTTGTATTTTCTCTCTATTTTGTTTTCTTCTTTATTTCAATTTTTTCATGGCACAGTTTCCCCTCTCCTGCATTGTTCTTCTCTGCCTGTCAGTCGGTGAAATGATAAGGACCCTTATTACTGCCTGTCTAGCTTGAGGTCTCTCTGGAGCTATTTGCTTCCAACCCACCCCCAAGTCATCCCCAAACTCCTGAGCTCCATTTGGTCCTCTTAATTTCAGAACAGATATAGTATGGGAAGAGATGGAAATAGATTCAGTTACAAGGGGAAATGAGACACTTCTCAGCTTTTCATACATATTTTTTTTTAATGACAGCAGAGGGGACTTGGGGTGCGGTGCTCAGGTATCTCTTGATTGACCTTGTTTCCCACTTAACCTCTAATAAGATAAATACCCCTTGTCTTGGCTTCTTCTTTAATGTGAGTCTTCTAACTCTCAACTTTGGAATCATACAAGAGACTGGGGTAGGAGGATTACAGGTTAAAAATCAACTTGAGCAAATTATTAAGACCTTGCCAAGGTCCAGGAATGTAGTTCAGTAGTGGAGCACTTGCGTAGTATGCATGAGGCCCAGGTTCAGTCTCTAGCACCATAAATGACAAAGCACTCTAATGCATAGTAGATTTTGTATTCATCCAGCTAGATCTCTTGTTTGCTTATTGGTTAGCTACCAGATAAATAAATTATTTCTAATTTTGTTACAAGAGTTCACAAAACCCTTTTGTATAATCATCCTTACTTCTGTTAATCAGTATTTGTACCGTCAGAGTAGAAATGATCCATTACTAACAGAAACCATTCATTACTGGTCAGGTATTTTGCTGTCTCCAGAGCACATGGACTTTGTGTCAGGGGGGATGCTGGGCTTGCATTACAAAGGTCTGAACCTTTGTGACAGATTCAAAACTGTTACATTATGCACTTTCTCTGTGGCATTGAACAGAAGTTCAATTTCTTGGACCCTAAGTTTCCTTTTCCTTTTTTTTTTTTGCACACGGTACTATTTTCTGTTCTGTGTCATCCTGAAGACAAAACAATAGAATAGTACAGTTATATACTTATATTAATCTACATAACATCTTATCATCCTTTGTCTATCTACACTATTATTCCCCCCACATCCAGATATTTTAGCCACTGACCATTATTTAAGCACAATGCCTGACCCTGCAACTGAAAGTGGATTAAAATAATACTCATGCATTATTTTACTTAGGTAAAGGACTAACTTAGAACACCATAGGCTTAATTCATTTCTAAATCTGCTTCATTCTCATGCTAGTTCCCCAAGTCACAGTCTGACTACCACAGTCCCTAGTATCATATCTAAACCCAGTAGCTCCCAGAGAGAAGAGGAAGTCCTTCTTCCCTATTTCATCTACATCATCACAAGAAAATTTAATCAGAAGCCCTTCACTGTATTTCTTCTCCCTTCTTCTTGACCTGAATTCCATCACAACCTGGTACGCTTGTCCATTTTTGGTGACAGAGGGAAATGGAATCCTACACATAGGTTGGCCAGCAAAGCTGGTATGCATGAGATATGCATGCATACCAGCTTGGTAATCAGAGACCAAAAATTTGATATCTGACTAAAACATGGATCTTTACACTACCAGGATGATGTTCATGTGTCAAGGGTGGCAGGGGTGTGGGTGATGTCCTTATAGCCAAGGACATCAGAGTATATTGCTTCAAGAATTGGCAATGTTCACACTCCCTTCTGTTTTCTTGCTTGTAAAAAGTGCTCTTTGCTTTCTAGCTGTATACAATCCCTTCAGACTTACATCATTCCATTTAGGCAGAGTTTGTCAAAAGCATCACAGTCTCAATCTAAAGCAGGACTTCCTCTTGTTTTCATAATTTAATGCCCACCATACAGTTTTAGATAATGATTTATTGTTAGAAGGCACCAGAACATAAATTGGGTGACATGGCGCAAGCCCAGATTCTAAGTTTGCTAAATTTATGACTATTGTTTATTAAAGAAAAAGTTCTTTGTAAGCTACACAAATCCCAATGATGATTAGAATGCCTGGACAAATTGGTTGGTTTTAAAAAAGCTTTCTAAAACTTCAGGCTCCTTTTGGAGGCTAGTTGGCTCAGGATGGTCTGTACCTTCAATGTGTTTCCACATTGGTTCTTTATTACTTTTGGGAAAGGGATTATACATGAAAAGAAAAGTACAACTTTTGCCTAATGTTCTATTTGCAAATATTTTCAGTACTCTCACTATTTATAAATTATTTTCAAAAGCCAAGTATGATCCTAGAACGTGAGGACACTTATGTGACTTGCATAAAGTTTTGAAATTGTAAGTAATAATGGCATGATCTGATTTTGCCATGATCTTTCTACCCCTCATTGGAGTTGTCATTCAATACTCAAGTTTAGACATGGCCTTTGCAAAGTAATACAGTAGGAATGCATCTTTAGGAGACTTCCTGTATCAAACATGTGATATGTTTCTCTTTACATGAACAGGAGAATGAGCAGAGGGCTGAAGTGTAGAACCATGTGTCTTCTTTCTAGGATGCCTATGATCACCTTCCCAAGCTGTGAGTGACAGGAACACAGATGAACCATGTACTTGGTCAACCATAAACTCTAAGTGTAGATGTGTGTGTGTGTGTGTGTGTGTGTGTGTATGTCCAGCAGTGGTGAGGCTCTTTATGAACAGCAAGCAGGTCTCCATATCCTTATCTTCTCTGTATTGATGGTATCATAGGTGTATTGAAATAGATGGTGCACGTGGGGTGGGGATTATACAATGCCCAGCTTCCAGTGATGGCAGCTGGTGTGAAGAATGGGTGCTGGACAAGCTGATTTTGGAGGAGGTCACTGCCAAATAAGTGCACAGGGACATAAGGTAGGGGTGGGGAAATGGCACCTGCTGAGAGCTGTACACCTTACAGGAAGCTCTCTCTGGGACCACAGACTAAAATTTTTCAGTTACTTTTCTTTTACTGCAACAAAATACCAGTGATAAAATCTTGGAGTTAGGAGAGATTCGCATAGGCTTATGGTTGTAGAAGTAACAGTCCATGGTTAGTTGCTTTTGTGCTATGTGAGGCAGCCTGTCATAGCAGAAGTCTGTGACAGAACAACACCAACTACTTCATAGCCCCAAAATAAAACAGGAAGAACAAGACTCCATATCCAGGTCCATCTTTCATGACCCCAAATACCTTAATAGGCCCTGACTCTGAAAATTTCCATCCCCTTCTGATAACATCCCAGGTTGAGGACTAAACCTGCAGCACATGGGCCTTGTAGGGATTTCTAGGCTGTAGCAGCCAGACTGCTGAGGGGTACCAATAGGAGCCTCTCTGGGTGTTATAACTGGGATAACCCCACAGGGCAGAGGAAGGGGCCTTGGGCCATGAAGCTTTCTATCCTTGCTTGGCACTGTCTTTGTGGAAAGGGCTCAGATTTTTCTTTAAGTTTCCTTCATCTTCCTTTCCTCTGATTTTGAATCTCTGATATTATTTCAATACAATAAATATATTTTATCTTTTATTGCCCATCCTGATGGAGGTAGTAGGTCCTAAATAAACTATGTTAAAAAATTAAGCCATATGTATTTATTCAAGAAGCTCCCTGGGAAGTCAACAAGTGGCAGCCAGTTCTCAGCTGTCACAGTCTTTGCTATCACCCACATCGTTCACTTTTTATCCTTTCTTGTATGAGGTCACTTTTCTCCTCATTAGCCACTTGAGCTTAGAGTGGGCAGGAAATGAGATGGAATTTTTGGCCTTGTCAAACTGAAGTCTGGTTAACAGCCATGGGGTGGTACAATGGGCAGAGAGCAGAAAATGAATTCTATGCTTGGTAGAGATAGTGGCTGCAATACTTTTCGTTCCATGATATTACTGATGGACTGACACAGGTCCGAAATCTCTACTATGGCTGGCTTTTACTTTTCAAAATATAGGTTCAAAGAATTACAGATGCCAGAACTATAATAGTCCTTTTCTGTCACCCTAACCTCTCAATTCACAAATGGGGAAGCGAGATCAAGAAATGTCAAGAGACACACTTTCAGACACAGATGGGCACCATCCACTGAAGGGCTGAAGACAGGTGCCATGTCCCTTGTCCCTGGCTCAAGAGGCCTTCTCACCACAGTATTTAGACTTCCTCAAGGTTGCAACCCTTGTAAAAGACCAAAACCGTGCTACAACATTGTTTATTAAAGACAATGTAAACCCAAATTGATGTTAAGGCTTCTGTAAGTTATACTTTGCTGAGAAGCAAGAAAACTATTTTTAATTTTAAATTATTAGGACCAACTCTAACTCCTGATATGAAGCAGATTCTCATGACATTTGGTTATTTAAATGAATATCTTAAATTTTAGTTAAATATTGAAAACTCATTTATCAAGATTTCAACATTAGGCACACCTGGATTTAGAAATATTAACATTTTTGGTATTCAAGAAATGCTCGTGTTGTTGCTCTGATTGTCTTTCTGATCAGCCAATCTTTTCCTCTAGAGGCAGCATGGCCTTGGTCCTGCTTGGTTTTCCGCTGAGCCCTGACACCCCTCGTAAAGTGTTCTGCTTGCACAGAACAGAGCCACAAGACAGATGAGTGATGCAATTTCCTGTTTTTAGTCTCAATTTCACAGCAGTACCTAGAGGCATTTGTTGAAGACATAACTTCCTGCACCTCCAAACTCAAGCTTTTCTTTGGATGATGTCACTCTCCTAATTTTAGTATTTAATTGGTATGACAGTGTAGTGAAATAACATGCTTCATTGTTCTCCATCATTTCACAGGATGCTGCAAGAGGATCAGAGTAAGATAGAAGCTGTGTATACCCTGTACAACATCTCTGGCAAGCTGGATATGGTGGCACATGCTTGCAAGCCCAGCACTCTGGAAAGCTATGGCAGGAAAATCACAAGTTCAAACCTAGCAGGGCAAGTTAGGAACTTTGTGAGACCCTTTCTTACAAAAACTAAACAAGGACTAGAAATGTAGCTCAATGCAAAGGCCATGGGTTACAACTCTGGTACCACAACAAGCAAACATCTGGCTTCATATTTGTCCTCTTGCAGAAAGGCAGATGGCCTAAAGAATTTCCTTTTCTTCATCTATAAGGGACTATATTTACCCCAGTCCCCAAATAAAAACATAAGATTATATTGAAATTTAATAAAATAATCACCCTTGATCTTTAAAACTTGCCTTGAAATAAGTACATTTTCTACTGTGTAGTAAACACCTAATAAATGTTCCGTTGAAAATGTTTGCTTAATAAATTTTAGTTAATAAATGATGTTGGTGTTCAAAAAATGCTATTTTTCTACTTTCATCTTCCTCACTGCCAGAATTCTTAAAATGGATACCAACTGGGCTGCAATGAAACCTACCAGAGAAAATCTCATCTTTTCCTCTCCTTTTTCTTTCTCTTTTCTCTGCCTCTGCAGGTAGATGTGTGCTCTTTCCCTCGCCAGGTTCCAGGGTGGGTGTGGGGCGAGGACATTCTTTGTTCAGTCCTCAGCTATGTGAACTCATCAGCCTACTCCAGCTGGGCTGGGTGAAAACGAAGCTGGCTGCTGAGGCTGCTGCTGTCTTGTTAGGCCCTTGAGGGAGGAGATGAGTTTTGCATCTGTAACTGGACGCATCATCTTTGCTGAAGAACTGCAGCTCTGTTTGGCCCTGGATCAAAATTCTTCTTCCTCCGGATGCTCAAGTTCACCCCAAGACTCCCAGCTGCAGAGCTGGTTATCACAGATGTGGAGGTGGAAGCAGCAGAAATACAAGCCTCGTGTTCCCAAGCACTCTTAACTGCACAGTTAAACCAGAAAGGGCGAAGTGGGCATCGCTGAATATAACTTTTCAGGGCGTGGCAGAGCCTGGTTTACCAACTGACTGGCAGCTGGCACAGAAGCCACTAGAAACTGGCTCAGCTTTAAGAAAATAGCAGCAGCCTCAGAACCATGGGTACAGGGGTGTAGGGCTCCCAGCTGTTTCATCAGAGGCAGTGGACAGAGCTAGGCGTGCCTGGACTGGGAGCAAGGTGCTTGGGAGTGGCAGCCTCAGCTTCCCCCAGTGCTTGTATGCCTCCAGCTCCCACCGAAGGGAAGCCCCTAAACAGTGCCACAAGTGGGGGAAGCAATCACAAAAAGCCTGTGCAGTGGGGAGCTTGGCCATCCGAGGAGAATCTGCTTCACTAATACTGACGGCCTCACGGCCTCCCACGCTCCCTCCAGATTAGACCTCCTCCTTGCCGAGATTGCTCCTAACAGCTGCAGCAGGAGCCCCCACTCCCTTCTTCCCCTCCGCTTCTTACTGGTGATTATGTGAAAGGGGAGTTTAAAATTACTAAATGTATTTTTGGGTAAAGAATTTCTACTTTTCCAGACTGAGCTGCCAAAGACCTTACGGAAATTTCAAAAAAAAAAAAAGAACTGAGAAGTGTGAGTTGCTAAGTCTGGTAAATAGTAGCTCTCTAATTCGGTGGTGCTGTGGTTATTAAGCAGGAGCTGCTGGATATTCTGAAGGATTATTTGTTTACCTTGGCACCCAGATCTAGAATGCTGAGCAATCAAGTGCAAAAACGGTGACAGGAGAAGGGCAATGAGAGGAAGCTTGTGCACTGTAAGATAGCCGGGCTCCAAAATTCTCACAGCATTTGTTTCCCCAGAGGAGGGAAACAGGAATATTACCTCATTGTGAAACAGTTATTAAAACATAATTGGGTGTTCTGTAGATGACAGGAGCTCTCAGTTCACAGTGTCGAAGTTCATTTTCAGTGAAAGTTAAAATCAAAGTCAATATCCTGCTGCAAGGCAATAGGACAAAATTAGAGAGCAATGCTATGAAGGTTTTCTAGGATGATTTAGAATATGCTTTATTTAGAAGAAAAGGAAGGCCTTGACCAAAGCACAAGGAGAGGGAGGAAGAGAAGGAGGATGGGGAAAAATGGAAGAGGAAGGGAGGGAAAAGGAAGGAGAAGGAAAAAAAAAGGGAAGGAATTATAGAAGGAAAAAGGGACAGAAGAAAGGAAGAAAGGAAGGGATGAAAAATGAAAGAAGAAAGAAACTGTTTCTTACAGCATATATTGAGAAAATAGATCAGGAAAGGTGATCTATTCTTAAACAGAAGGTATTCGTGGAGACACACAAAGAGGAGGTGAAATGCTTCGACCTTCCAGCCAGCCTTCCAAAGGTTTCCAAGAGTCATTCCCATCTACCTTGGCTAAAGTGACCTATCAGAGCAGCAGCATTATTCATTGTTGCTGACACACAGGCCAGTATTACACATGTTTCAAAAAATACATATCAAACAGATGCATTCAAAATAGTTTTGTAAATATTGATTAAGCATTCATTATATACAGAACTTTTTTTCTTATATACAGTCATGGACAGGAGTAGATTGGCCAAGTAATTATATTACCAGCCATCAAAGATGAGCTCATTTGAGAATATTTAGTTCCCATATTCTCTATATTTTTCTGACTAACTAGGTCATCCTTCGTAAGCATTTAGCACATATGTATCAAATGTCTCTATAGTCTAGGGTGGTGCTAGAGGAAAGCTAGTCTATGTCCCAGTGGAGGCAGGCATGTATCATACTGTGTGATGGAGGTGAATCAAGTTGTGGAGGACCCGGTGGAAGAGGAAGTTACATCAACAACATGAAGATTCCCCAGAGAAAACAGTTCTTTTCCTGCATCCTCATGGTAAGGTATGAATAGAGCAGGGGATCACAGTTTCAAGAGAGGGATTGGAGTTGACATGCAAAGTGTGCTACACAAACAAAATGTTTTTGCAGTTGAGGGGAGACAAGGACAGGACCCAATGAAGGAAGAGATGGCAGTGTCTGAAGGACATTGGATGTAATCCACAAAAGCCACCAAGGGTGCAACAGAGTGAGGTGCACTGGCTTGTGTCAGCACAGCCTAATTCTTATGTGAGGGGTGCCAATAGAAGATATGTTTGGTGCAAGTTCCTTGTGGAGAAAATTTTCAGATCCCAGTGAGAATGAAGATGCCCTACAACATGATGGAGTCTTTGGGCCCAAGAAAAACTGTTCTCTGGATTCAAGGAGTTGTCTTTAAGAGGCTCATCCTGTCTGAGCTGCTTTAAGCCCTTTAGGCTGTATAGTCTCTCTACAGTACCTAGTTGAGTCTCAGGTCAGACAAGAAGATGCAATCACACTCTCAAGATTTTTTACACTCACTACATGTGGTCCTTTTAAAACAACACCCATTTCAACCAACTGGATATTCTTATACTACACCTGAATTTATGTTTAATTTATGTTTCTCTCCTTTTCCTGCTATCACAGGGAATATGTATTTATTTATTTGTTTTTTGGCGGAACCGGGGATTGAACTCAGGCCCTTGTGCTTGCCAGGGAAGTGCTTATTCTACTGAGCCATCTCCCCTGGCCTTTCCTGCTATCACATGTCCACATCCTGACATCTTCCTGGACCCTGACAATAGCCCCCCAACCCAGCTCTCTGTTTGTACACTATCCACCTACGTGAAGTTTTAAAAATATATAGAGGCTGGAGAGATGGCTCAGTAGAATAAGCACTTCCCTGGCAAGTGCAAGGGGCCTGAGTTCAATCCCTGGTTCTGATTTTATATATATAAAAAGATTTAGTGAGGGGGCTTATAGGATCAGTAGTCCTCAAGGGACCAGAGGTAGGAAAGTTCACAATGGCTCTCTGCTCACTGGAGAACCAAGAATCCAGGAGATGCTCAGCCCAAAAAGAAGTAAACAGTAGAACAAGAGAGCTCCAGGTGCAGTACTGGCAAAATGTTGAAAGTCAGAACCTCGCTGGAGAGTCACTGGCACAAGTCAACTGCGGAAGCTGAAAAAATGAGAGACTAACATTCAAAGGCAATGACAAAGGTTGGGGCTTTTCAAACACAAGGCGCTTTCTTCTTTCCCTTTTTTTTCTGTCCAGATCACAAGCCCACTGGCCATTGGTGACCACATCTGGGATGGGTCTTCTCTCAGTTTGCTGGCCTGAATATCAGTTATTCACAAGCACATCTAGAACTGTGCTTTCCCAGTAGGCTAGGCATTTCTCAAACTATTGAAGTTTGTAGGCAGCCCTACTGAAAACTGTGGCAAGATGCTCTCTCTGACACATTCAGGAGTAAAGACAGCTCGCTGGAGCACAAGAACCTTCTGCCTTTTACATCTTTCCCCCTGTCTGTCTCACTCTAGACCTGACTCTGGATGACTTCAGTGGGCTCATACTTTGTGTATCTATGATGAGAAGCCAAATTTGAGATCTTAGTTCAAATGTCTTCCCCACACAGGTCTCCTTAGACACTCACAGTTTGTGTCAACAAAACATCCTTTTTAATGTATTTAGTATAGGGTCTACAGGGTCTCATTATGCAGATTGGACTCAGTGATTCTCCTGTTTTCAGCCTCCCAAGTGCTGGGATTACAGGCACACGCCACCATATCCAGGCTTAATCGCCATCTCAGGGTGCCCCAGGGGGTGGGACCTGTATGGCACACCGGGGATTCAACCCCCACAGCTGTGCTCTGCCTAAACTTTAGTTTGCTTTTAATTTTATATTTTTTCACATACCAATCACCACATGAAATTATCTTTCTAGAAACCTACTTAAGTGTGTGCTGTTGGTCTCTTCACTGAAAGCTAAGAAGGGGAGATGGGCTGACCATTAGAAGGTTCAGCTCAGTGAAGCAAATTAGAAACGTAGAATCCTCCCTTAGAAAATGTGATAGTCTAGTCTGATATGGGTTTGAGGACTGAAAAATACATCAGTGATACCATCTGAATCTATGCCAGCTGTATTGAGATATGAGAAGCATTACCTGAATCTGGGCTGCAGCAGTGATGTAAACAACATGACTTGACTTGAACACAGAGGGCAAGAACAGTGTTGGGGGTCTCCATCCTACTCTAGTGAGACTTGGTGAGTGAGGAGTAGGAAGAACTGAGTTAAGGGAGAACACCACAATAGCAGTGGACAAGGGGAGAGGAGGAACAATGGTTAATTATTTCAGTCTCCTCAGAGGAGAGCTTATCCTTTGCCCTCCCCCTAAAAAAAAAAAAAAAAAAAAAAAAAGCTGGCAGGAGTCTTCCAGTTGTGTGATTTGCACTGGTTTTCAGGGACTGTATGCATTGCCTGGCTAGGATTGCCTAAGCAACTTAGCACTTTGTTAGCACTGCACATTTTAAGGAAACAGAAGTTCTAAGGGTTGTAGTGCTCCAAACACACTGGTACCTCAACTTAATATAATAATAGACTATAAGAAACACTCCAAAATATTGCTTGTGGTGGTTTTCAAGGTGAAACTGCTGTATTGATATAATTTCAAACTCCATGTGGTCTTTAAAAGAATGCTTCAGAAAAATCTTGCATATTCTTTATGTACTTTCCTCCTGTGATAATGCCTCCTGAAACAAGTCCAGTGTCACAAGAACACTTACAGTCTCTCGTTTGAATCTCTTCGGTTTCACTTTTCGTTGTCTGTGTCACACAATGTTGTATCACATGTGTGGCTGTGTTTATTTACAACCACCACAATCAAAATTAAGAATAGTTTCACCACCAGGATTATTTCTTCTATTGCTTTTTTCTGGCCACAGATAGGGTCTCAGAGATTTGGGATTGATGAAGGTGAATATCATAGTCAGAAGGCATCAGGACTCTGACAGGCTCATAGCTTGGGCAAGTCCCTCACAGCAAGAGACTGTTAGGGAACTTGGGCAAGGGGATAGCTACTCAGAAGGGGAGGACAGCAAGGGAACTCCTGAGGAAGAGTGGAAGGGTGCAGGGCTTATGTGTCTAGCTGATGTCTCTTGACAGCACCAAAAGGAGCTTCAGGGTCTCCGAGATCTGAAAGCACAGGGATCCTGACAGCAAGGGAGTTTGTCTTATGTGTTACTAGCAGATGTCGGGTAAAAAGCAGACAGACTGCAAATCTGCTTATTGGAGTTAAGTAGTGGTATTGTGTTTGGTTCAGTTACATAATATACACACTTTTCCTTTCCACACTACAGCCACATCTCTATTTGTTCCAGCCACCAACCTCTATTTGGTCATTCTGCAAAAGTTATATAAGTGTAATCATACTGAAGGTTAGATCTCCAAACAGACTTTTTGCCTTGATACAAGGTGACGATTTGTGAAATCAATCGTGTGTTCCTTTTAATTGTTGAATGATATTTGATTATGAGACTGCACTTACACTTTGTTTAATCATGCATCAACTAAAGGACAACAGGATTATTTCCAGTTTTTGATTATTATGACTAATGCCATAAGGAACATTAATGTATAGGGTTTTATATAAACACAAATTTATAGAAGAGCATGGAATCTAATTGCAGGATCATAATGTAATGGTGTGCTGAGATTTTCTTCTTAAGGGAACTACCTTTCTCTTTTACCAGAATGCAACACAATTTAACATAGAATGGTGGAATGATTCTATTTCTCCACATCTTTTATAGCACTTAGTATAGTCAGTATTTTTAATCTTTTCCATTTTGACAGGTATATAATGAAATCCCTAAAAATATTAATAGGTGTGATTTTATAGCAGCTTTAAATTCCCTTCAAGGTTGACTAGAAAGTCCAATTCTTCCTCTGTACCTCTGTTCCCATACATGCACAGCCTTTTGTACCACCAGTGTCCTGCATGGGTGTGGTCCACTCAGTAGAGTAAGGATCTCCAAGTAACACACCATTTTCATCTGCAGTCTAGCAGAGCTCATTGCTGGTGCTGTATATTCTTTGGCTTTTGACAAATGTGTACCTGCCATTGTAGCATTGTGTAGACTAATTTCACTGCCAGAAAAACCCTCTATGTTTTCCTTATTCACCTTTACTTGTCTCCTAATCTTTGGCAACACTGATCCTTCCCTTGTTTCCGTAGCTGTATTATTTCCAGGATGTCATACCATTGGAATCCTCCAGTGGGTCACCTTGTAGATTGGGTTCAGCTATTTGTGACATGATTCTAAGCCTTTTCATGGTCTAATATCTCATTCCTTTTTGGTCAGAGAATACTATTTTATTCTTTGTATGTAGCATATTCTCTCCGTTCTCCTACTGAACAGCATCTTGGTTACTTCCAAGTTTGGGCAGGTGCAAACAAAGCTGCTCTAGGCATCCACACACAGGTTTTTGTCTGTACACAAGTTTTCTACTTATTTGTTTAAACAGTAAGAAAATGTGGCTGCTGGATTATCTGGTAAGAGTGTGTAATCTTATAGGAAACTTCCAAGCTGTCCTCCAAAGGGACTGGACCATTTTGCACCCCACTTACAATGAATGAATGTTTTACTACTGCCCACACTTCCCAGCCACTGCCACGGTTCCTCAGGGCTCTGCGCTTTGACCTTCCTAATAAGCCTGTCAAGGAATTTTATTGTGGTTTAAATTTCCCTGGTGATATACAATGTAGAAGATATTTGTTATCTGAATATATTCTTTTGACAGGTTATTTGAAACTTTTATCCATTTTTATAAATTGAGTCTTTTATTTTCTATTTATGAGTTCTTTGTATATTTTACATGTAGGATTTTCTCTGAAAATGCTTCCTCCCATTCTCTGACATGTATCCTCATCCTTTGAACAGTGTCTTTTGCACTGCAAACACTTTAATTTTTATGAAGTCATGTTCATCAATTTTTTCTTCCTTTAGATGCTTCTTTTATGGATATTCCATTGCTGTGTATCCAAAAAGTATTACCTTACTCAAGATTATATAGATTTATCCACTTTATTATATAAGAGTATTTTTAAGATTTTTTTATTTATTTTTAAAGAGAACACAGAATAGTAATATAAAGAAAAGCATTAGAGATGATACAGAATTTCACTAAACAAAAAATTATGGAGTGTTTGATGTATTGCATAGTGTTGTCTTCAAACTAGTTGTTCCGACTGCCAGATCTATGTATTCATAATTGGAAAAAGAAAGAAAAATGTTAAAAGAAATTATGAAGAGAGGAAAAGGGAAAAAATGAAAACAGACAAAGAAACAAATAAGGGCCTGCCAAATAGCTCAGTGGATTAAAGTGCCTGCAAGTAGGCTCAGAGGCTGAGGGCTCCAACCCAGGCCTGCCACGCTGGAACTGCCCCCCAGGGCACACTGAGATGGCAATTAAGATTGGGCATGGTAGCCTGCACCTGTAATCCCAGCTCTTGGGAGGCTGTAAACAGGCGGATCACTCCAAATCCAGTCTATGTAGTGAGGCCCTGAACACCCTGTAAATCCTTCCCTAAAATACAAAAAGAAAGAAAGAAAAAAAGAAAGAAAAGAAAAGAAGAGAGAAAGAAAGAAAGAAAGAAAGAGAGAGAGAGGGAGAGAGAGAGAGAGAGAGAGAGAGAGAGAAAGAAAGAAAGGAAGGAAAGAAAGGGGCTGGGGAGATGGCTTCTCCCCGGTTCCGCAAAAAAAAAAAAAAAAAAAAAAAAGAAAGAAAGAACAAGCAAACAACAATAATTGAGCATTAACTGCTCTTTTTCATAGACCAACAGAAATCCACTATATAATTATCTAAACAATCCTGTTTACATAACAGATATAGCTCTTTCCCCCACTCCTTCTCCTGTCCTTCTCATCTCAGTAGTTTCTTCCTTTTGAACAGGTCCACTCCTTTCTCACAAATCCTTGAGATTTAATTTACTCTTTCAGATTCTTATGCTAGGGAGACAATATGATGTTTGCACATGTGAGTCTCATTTACTTCACTTAAGAGTATGGTCTTTGGTTGCATCCATTTAGCAATGAAAGGCTCATATTTATCCTTTTTTATAGCTGAATAATTCTCCATTGTATAAAAATGAATCTTAATCCATTCCTCAGTTGATGGGAATTTGGGTTGCTTCCAAGATTTGTCTATGACAAATTGTGCTGCTATACACATGAGTGTACATAAATCACTATGGTACAATGTTTTTTCTTCTTTTGGAAAAATACCCAGTAGGGGAATAGCTAGCTTGAATGGGGCCTCCAATCCTAACTTAAAAAAACAAAACAAAACTAAGGAGAGTACAAATTAGAATTAAAACTGAAAAAATCACAAGTGACAGAGTTTCACCTAACAAAGTAATTTCACAGTATTTGTTGTAATACACAGTGTTGTTATTCACATTTCCACATGTATACATGGTTTGAACAACTGTACTATATATTTCTGCTGGTCTATGAAAAGAAGCAATTAATGCTTCAATTTGTTTTGTCTCCATTGTTAAATTGTTTAAATTGTTTCTCCTTTTCATCTTAATTTCTTATACATTTTTTTCTTCTTCCAGTCTTATAAGAGTATTACACTTTTAAATTCCTGGTCATTTTCAGGGGTTGGTTGAGTAGTGGAAACTGAACCCAGGGCCTTTGCAATGAGCTGCATCTTCAAACCTTAAAAAAAAAATTTTTCTTTTTAATTTTGATATAAGGTCCTGCTAAATTGCTCAGGTTGGGCTTAAACTTTTTATCCTCTTGCCTTAGGGTCTCAGAATTCCTGGTCTAGTTTGAACTGAAATTGTAAGGATTATAAAGTGTTTCTTTTGATTTTTTTTTACATGGATATCCAGATATGTTACAAAAGATTGATTTCTTGAAGCTCGGGCCAAAATGCCGCAGTATCAGACCTGGGAGGAGTTCAGTTGCGCGGCTGAGAAGCTGTACCTCGCGGACCCGATGAGGGCACGAGTGGTTCTCAAATATAGGCACGTTAACGGAAATTTGTGTATTAAAGTAACAGATGATTTAGTTTGTTTGGTGTACAGAGCAGATCAAGCTCAAGATGTAAAGAAGATTGAGAAGTTCCACAGTCAGCTGATGCGACTTATGGTGGCCAAGGAGTCCCGCAATGTTACCATGGAAACAGACTGACAGTTTGAAATGAAGATTCTTTTTGTCCTGTTTGAAGGAAGTATACATCTTTTGAAATTGATAAAATATTGGAACACAAAACACTTTATGTAATTAACTGAGCTATTCAGAAGCCAAGAGATCATTCTTTGTATTTTTTTTTTTTTTTTAATCTTTGCCTTAGAGCTGTAGGAATATAGGGAACTATATTTAGGGAACTGTTATTTTTTGGAAATTGAACAAGAAATGCATCTATCTTAGAAACTTTTTGCAGAAGCTAGTTGATTTTGCTCAAAATGTGTAATTATTTCTCGGTAAATATGTATCAGTAATTTTAAAATAAAATACTAAGCCTGTAAAAAAAAAGAGATTGATTTCTTTATTATATTATTTTTATTCATTTGTCAATAATAAGCTGATTATGTTTATGTGAGTCTATTTCTGGACTCTATCTTGTTCATCTATTTGTTCTTAGCAATACCTCACTATCTTGATTACTATCTCTGTAATAAGTTTTGAAGTTGGTAGAGTTTCAGTTGTCTTCATATAGATTTTGCACATATTTTATTAGAGTTTAATCTGCATATTTCATTTCCTTGTGTGTGTGAATGTAAATAGTAATGAGTTTTAAAATTCAGTTTAGTTTGTAAAATCAAATAAAATTCACTATTCATTAGTGGCATAAAGGAAAATTGATTAACTTTTATGTATACTCACACAAACTTCACTATAATCACTTTTAGTTTCAGTTTAATTTTCACTTTTTAGTTTTAGTTTAGCTTTTATTTTTAATTTAGCTTTCAGTTTCTAATATTACTCCTTTTTGTATTCTATATAGCTAGACAGTCACGCTATCCATAAATATCGTTTTAGTTCCTCCTCCTCAATCAGCATACCTTTTCTTTGTGCATTAGCTAAGTCTCCAGTACAACATAACAAATGACTTATGAAGGCCAAGAATATCACTCAGCAGCACAGTGCCTGCCTGCCAAGCATAAGGTCTTGTACAAAAAATTTTTTCCTGGTACAAAAATTTTGTGGAAATGGCCTGCCTTACATCATTACTATCTCTGTGGGAAAGGTTCTAACTTCTAATTGTTATATATGATGTTTTTTGCTTTTTTCATTTTTGTATTTGTTTTTGTACATGTTCTTTGTCATGGAGAAGCTCTCTCCTAGATTGATGAGTGTTTTCAAAAAAATTTAATAGTCACGTATAGATATTCTATGTTGTCAATGGACTTTTTACCATCTGTTGATATAATCCTGTGATTTTTCCTATGGCTTGCTCATATGATGGATTATTTTATTTTCAAATATTGAAGCAACTTTGCATATCAAAGTCACACTCCATTTGATGCTGCTGTGTAATTCCTTTTATACAATATTTGGTTCAGTTTGAGGGCGAGGAAGAGAAGTGGACATGAAAAGAATGTTGTATGTATATATACCAAGTCCCTCCAATGAATGTAATCATTATGTACTTTAAATAGGTACTAAAATTTTTGAGGAAAGAAAACTAAAGAGAAAGTCACTGATTGTCTGGCAGGAAAAGGCCACTGTCTGATGAAGTGATACCACTGTAACAGCTCTGTGGTCTCATTTTTCTAATTAAATTAAGTCATTCAAAGCACATCTCAAGTTAGTGATGAACTAAGGATACTGGGACAGCATTGAGTTGGAATTACTATTTCATAAATACATGTCATATACTCCTGGCAATGCAGAGAAGGGAAAGAGGACATAGAGGCCTCTCAAACCATGACAGTAATACATCCAACGTTAAAGATGAGAATTGCCACATGTGGAAGAGTACTGTGACTTACAACCTCAACTGCTGAATATATGGGGCTTGTCACAAAATGTGTAAAGGCAGCATACTTGGATGACGCAAGAAGTGAGAGAAAAGAAGCAGAGGTGAGACGGATGAAAATAAAAAAAATGCGGAAGTTTAAGAGGAAGAGGAGGAGAGCATCTTTTAATTTCTATGTGCTATTATAAAAATGCTGCAGACAAAGTGCTAGTGACAGTCTCAGTGCAATGGACATGTCTCCATCCCTGCACTTGTCCCTTCTATTAAGGCAGAAAACTATACTGGACACAGAATTTAAATCTCGTTTGTAGTACACATTTGCAGCACACAATGTTTACCTTCATCTAGGGGATGTAAATTATGTAATAGATCATGATTCCTTTTTCCCTCTCCTTCCCTTTCTTTCTATTCTGTTCATCTTCAGATCCCCATCTCCATTTTCTCTCTTTGTTTTTATTTAGTTCATGTTTGGGACAGAATAACAGCATTCATTCTGGATAGGAGTAGTAGTAAGATTCTTCCTGTCTATAGATTTTCCTTTTCTCTCAGTTGGGTCTTTTCCTTACTGTGAAAAAGCTTTTTAATTCAATATGATCACACTTATTGACACTATTATTTTTCATGCAACTGTAGTTCTGTTCAGAAAGTATTTGCCAAAACCTAAGATTTTAAGAGTTTTGTCTATTTTATATTCTGGAAGGTTGTGTTACTATTTTAATATTTAGATTTTAATCCATTTTGATTTTACTTTAATATATGGTTAGATCCATGAATTTAGCTTAGTTTTCTGTGTATGCTTAGCCAGTTTTTCCAGAACTATTTGCTAAAGAGGCTAGCTTTATTCTAGTGCATGTGTTTGCATATGATACAAATACCAATATGAAAACATTATGCCTGTTACTTTTAATGTACATTATACCTGTGCTTGGACAATTGGATTATCGATCACTGATTCTGATAAAAAATCAGGTAGATGTTTTCTCAAGAGGTATTTTGAAAAATATTATTTGTAAGGATTCCCTGCAGGTAATGAAAGCTTACCTCTTATGTGTTCCTAAGGTCACTGTCTAGAGAAAGGTGGAGAATTCCCCAGAGTTTGACATTATTTCACTTGGTGCAAAGCTGGAGGCTAACCACCTGTAACTTTTAAGGGCTTGTCCCAAATAACTTCTCCAGATCTTTCCCTTGTCCAGCTAGGAGCAGAAAGCTCTTTCAGCCACTTGACTCATTAGCTGTACAACTTTCAGTAAGTCTCTCAATCTCTGCATTTTTACTCGGAAGATATCCATGTGTGGGTAAGTAGGTGGGAGTCAGGTGAAAGACAGCATTGACTTATAGTTTCTATAACTGTGGCATATGTCACAAATCAGTTTTGTCTGTGAAACTACTATGAATGATTGTAAGCTCCAAGTGTCCTTCTTTGAGAATATCTCATCTGCTTTTACCCTAAGGCAAGGTCCACATAGGAGACCAGGACAGAGCCTGAGTACCTTTAGAGAGCTCCCCAAAACCTGCTCAGGACACAGTGGCAACCTGGTCATGACTTGTTCTCCCTGGACTGAACAGTCACGCAGTGACTAGGGGTAGCGGCGTGAAGAGAAGTTGGTATTTTTTCCCATTAAATGGAGTTTTTGAGGAAAAAGCTATAATATTAAGAAATCAGTTTTGCTTTTCTAAAAAATTAAGTATATTAGAAAAATATCTACTTAATGATGCTAAGTGCTCAAAAAATTTTGATGAGATTATAATTGCTGATAAAAAGACATTTATCATTTTCATATGAAAAGGAAACTTAACTTTTTGGATATGTAAACAACATTCATAGATATTTGATAAAACATATTCACAGATGCTTAATATATTTAATAGATATGATTTGCATATTTATATTTAACCATTAACTTACATCTTTTACATTTTTTCAGTCCTTTATTCTTCTTCATTATCTCTTTTGCTTCTTCTTTTTTTGGTGGTACCGGGGATCAAACTGAGGACCTTGTGCTTGCCAGGCAAGTGCTTATTCTACTGAGCTATCTTCCCAGCCCCTCTCTTTTGCTTTTAACATGGTACAATTTTATGTACCTGAAAGAGCTGATGTCTTTTACTAAAGTATGGCCCATAAGATAGATGCTACTGCTTCCTGTTTCATTCAGCTGCTAAGCCAGTTACTTCTTCAAAAACTATTTTAATGTTGGGCTGGCCAGATAGCTCAGCAGACTAAAATGCCTACTTAGGCAGGTTCAGCGACCAGGATTTGATTCCCAGTGTGCTGTGCTGGCCCTGCCCCAGGGTGCTCTGAGAGGGTGACTGAGACTAGGTGTGGTAGCACATGTTTGTAATTCCAGTGCTTGGAAGACTGAAATCAGGTGGATCACTTTGAGTCTGATCTGTGTAGTAAGACCCTATATTAAAATACATTAAAAATATTTTAATGTCTGAAGAATCAAAGCATTATATTACATGACATATAAAATTTTATGAAATGATAATTTTGTGTTCATAGATAAAACTTCATTGTGCCATAGCTCACTCGTATCCAGTATTCAAGTTGTTATGATAGAATCAAACCCTTTAATACCTACTAGCTGACTTTAAAAGTTTCTTGAATCCTGATCTATTAACAGTTTTTCATAGTTGAATTTTTTTTTTATTTCTACCTTTTGTTGTTCATTTTGGCTTTGCTCCCCATAGGTAGTTAATGTTATAAAAGTTAGTTTTCATGTATAAAATAGTTTGATTTACTTACTATATCGCAAGACAAGTATATCCAAAGACAAGTGTGTAGAATATATCCATCAACAGAACTGGAAAAGATCAAAGCAGTAATGCAGGATGCTATTTAAAATTCTCAAGTGAGATTGCTTCCAAATAAATGGAATCACCTACACAGTGCTCCTTTATAAATCATTCTGTCCATGTCCTGTAAAATTATATAGGCAATACAGTACGTTGGCTCAAATCTAAAATATAGTATGTAATCAAAAAATCTAATATGTATATTTAAATTACTCAAGAATTCATACTTTCTGCTCATTAAAAATTTCCCCTAATAATTGATTACCAATTAAGCTTTATTAAATTGGTTTTACATGTTTTTCTGCCTATTCTTACTGAATTAGACTAGTCATTTTTATTCATTAGTGTTCTGGAGAAGGAAATTATAACAAACATACTATAAGATTACAGTTTATGGAATATCTTATTAGCTGTATATGTTATCTATTTGACAGGAAAAACACATTGATAAGGTAGAAAATGGAATTTCATTGCTTGAGAACTTAAACCTACATTGTGGAAAAGAAAAAAAAATAAAGGCACAAATGTGAATCAAAAGAAAACAGAAAAAGGGTACTTGTGCTTATTTGACAAGAATAATAGAAAATTTCTAAGTATATAGACTCTTTTTTTTATTATCACCTGGTCATAGTCAAAAATATTTTATAACTTGTTTAATTTACATAAGGATCAAGTGCTGTGCTAGTTTTAGAGGTTTGATTAGACTTCCCATAGAAATCAATTTAATTCTGATGGGGTGGTGGCTAGAGGGTACAATGACTCATATCAAAACATTTTCTGGTGAAAAGATACAGTGACTTCAAATTAATTGGATACATGCTCAGAAGTGAAGTTTCAGAATGCATGAAAGCTCTGCTCCTAGCTTTTAGAGCCTTGGATGTTTTTCCTTACTAATTTCCATCCCCAGCAAAATGTGCAGGGCTCCAATTTTCTATATCCTTGCCAGCACTTGCTATGTTTTTGATAGCAGCCATTCTGACAAATGTGAAGTGATAGGTTTGTTAATAACCTGACTTCATCATTCAACATAGTAAATACATGTTAAAACATCACTTTGCAAGGGCTGGCCAAATAGCTCAGCGGATTAAAGTGCCTGCAAGCAGGCATAGGGGCTGGGGGTTTGATCCCTGGGCCTGCCGTGCTGCACCTACCCCCAGGGCATGCTGAGGTGGCAATTGAGACTGGGAATGGTGGCAGGCACTTGTAATCCCAGCTCTTGGGAGGTTACAAACAGACGGATCACTACGAATCCAATCTAGTAGTGAGACACTGAAGACCCTGTAGACCCTTCCCTAAAATACAAAAAGAAAAAAAATCACTTTGCATGCCATAAATGTATACATTTATTTGTCAATGAAAAAATTGAAATAAAAACATTAACAAACAAATGAACATATCATATACTCATCATGTTTGTTTTCACATATTAGAGTGTCCTATTTCCACATGGATTTACATAGATTTCCTTGCAGTAAATTGGAATTATTGATGTTTTTAAAGAGTTTTTAATTTAAGGGCAGCTTTCTAAATTCCTATACTACTCAGAAAACTATCTCTTAGTAAGCACTTATTTTGTATAAAAGGGTTATAACCTTTGTTTCTCAGACATTTAATAACATTAAGCATGAGGAAAATACAATATTTTCTGTCTTTTAAAACTCTACTCATGCTTTACATTGATGAAAGCTCGAACTAGGGTAGGAATAAAGCTTTTATCACTAATCCCTGAGATACTGAAGCTCAATATAGTGACAACTTTGCATTTCTGCTTCCTGAGGTTCCTGACAGGTTTGCACTTGTACTTGCCTGGGTCTGCTCCTTCCTTGGGTGCAATTTTACTTTACTGAGTACAATCACATCCCTGTTTGTTCTGCAGCAGAGATTTGACAGTCTGTGGATTGTGACTGCTATTTATTTGTAGCACAGTAAGATATATTGTCAGCCCCTGGGTGAAAGTTATTAGAACCGTAGCAGAGCTTATATGTTTGACTGTGCTGAGAACAAGGTGAGAAATACAGGCTTTGTGCTTTTGCTTAGTGTTTCTTGTTTGTTTGTTAATGAATCAGATTTGTATTGCTTGAAGTTTTAAGGGGAGATTCTTACTCTTCCAACATTTAAAGTAATGTAAATCTTGTCACTTAATCTGAAGAAGTAAATGTCCTTTTACTCTTGAGGAAGTCTCTGCTGGATCAGGGTAACTATGAGTCACCACAGTGCTCAGTGCCCTTTCCATTCTCACACATAGCAAAATGGTTCAGATCTTGTGGTTCGGTGCTCTTGGACACATAGGGGAAGCTACTTGACAGGGGAGAGTTTAAATATACAACCATTGTTAATTTCTTATCATTTATTTTGAAATTCTGTCCCATTTTTATTGTTTTTGTGTTTTGTTTTGCTTTTGTTATTTTTTTTTTCTCCTTGAAATAAAAATAAAGACATTAGCTTTATGTAGGTGTGGAGAAAGGTCTTTCTGTAGTCAACTACTTGGCTGTATGAATGGTAAATAATACAAATTTGTCCCTAAATTCTGTGATTTTGCTAAGTCTCTTCTGAACTCTCGGTTTCTGCCCAGGACACTGGCATTTCCACACTGTGCCGCCATCTTGGTTTTGTCTTACTTTATATGGATCCTCTGGAAGATCCATACATTCAAGATTTTTAAAGTTGTATTTCATATGGGATGTGGGTGCTTAGCTGTTTGTGCCATACAAGATGTGGTATTCAATACATACAAAGACATTATAACATACAGTAGTGAAAGTAGAACCTATCAACTTAGTTATAATGTCTAGTTCTTGTTATATGCTACCAACTTTCATTTACTAATGTTTATTGAAGTTTTTTTTTGTATATATGACAAGAATTTGGAGTTTTATTCTCATAACTGTGGTGGGTTTTGGTCTTAGATAATGCAGGCTTTATGAAATAAGTTGGGACAGTTTGCCGTCTCTACAATTTCTGAAGGTGATTGGATAGGACTTGTATCTTAAAAGTGTTTTGTGCACTTCACCAATGACACTACTTAAACACAGAAGAATTTTTCTTCAAGGAGGAAGAATTTTAACTGCAATTTCAATTGATGTAATAAGCATATTACATAGAAATAACATACATATGACACAGATATTCAAAATATGTGTTTTTGTTTGCATTAACTTTCATGACTTATACCTTGGCCCATCTAATCTAAATTACTTAATTTTGGGGCATTGAATTGGCCTGAACATTCCCTTATTATCCTTTAAATGTCTGAAATGTATGGGCAATTGGTTTCATTAACATGTATGGCCTTGATTGCTTTTATCTTCTTTACTTTTTTTCTTCAAGTAATCAGGCTGGGACCTTATCACTTCTATTGGTCTTTCCCCAAAAACCAGGTTTTAGTTTCATTCTTATCATTCTTACTATTTTCTATTTCATTTGGTTTATATCCTTTTACTATCATCTTACTTTAGCTTGGGTTGGATTTACTTCACTCCTCTTTTTCTAGTTTCTTAAAATGGAAACTTGTATCATTATTTAGAGACTTTTCTTCTTTTCTAATATAATAACACCATCATCGTTCTTCTATGAACTTCTTTAGCTGACACCCTCAAAATTATTTTTGGAGATACTGATTCTTTATTTTGAAAATTAGGCCAAAGATAGTCTCAATTTGAGAAGGTTCTATATTTTCAACCTACTAAGAATGTTTGAAAGGGGAAATGTCATACAAGTTCTTCTTTGTATTCAAACATTCTTTGCTGTTAGAGTTCGCAGTCTAGTCCAGAAACTTAATTTTTATGGTGAGCTCACTTGCTCAGTAATAAGCATGCTTGGATTCAACCTTCACCACTACAGTCCAAGTGTATTCTTCTAAGATGGCATCATGGAAAGTCCCAGTACATCTTGTCCTGAGTCAGCAATTGATGGTTTTGGATTTTTTAACATATTCTTCAAAAAACTGAAAATTCTGGTAATGCATGTCAAAATCATCTTTTATTTATTTTTCATTTTTTAAAAAATAATATATTTGGTACAGGGTCTCACTACACAGAAGAGTGCATAGTGATCCTACCATTTCAGCCTCTTCAGTGGTAGGATTACAGGTGTGCGCCACTATGTGCAGTCTTAGTGGCCTGGGGTGAAGCAAGCATGGCATATGGTGATGGGGATTGAACCCTGGTCCTTGTGCTTGCCAGGCATGTGATTAGACTGCTGAACTATCTCTCCAGCCCCTCAAAATCAATCATGATAATTATTTGCTACCTTTTTAACAGCTTTTTGAAATATTTATTTTTAACTTCTCTTGATATTTGCTGTTAAAATTGAGTTCATGCTTAGTAAACTCTGAATTTCATCAGAATCCTTTCTGTATTCTTCAATAATACCAACTGAAAATGCTTTAATAAAGTCAGCCATCTCCTTTCTGATCCTTCATACCATCATTTGTATCTAAACTTTATAGACATTTTTTTAGATTCTAAATAATTGAGCATTATTTTTTGGAATTCACCCAACTCTTATTTTATTTGTACTTTATTTTAGTTTATTGGTATGATTTAGATGTACATAACAATCACATTTATCATTGTGAACTTGTATCTGAACAGGATACATCTTGCTTGACTTTTTCCCATTGCACTACCTTATTTACAAAACTTTCTTTTTCATGTTTCTCTTTTCCCTTCCTTTTTTCTCTTGTGGACAATTACTTTCCTTTTGAACAGTTTCTTCCTATTTCACAATATCTATTATATATTTTGGTTCTTATGTACACTTTTGGTTTCTCACACCAGAGACAATGCTATCTTCAACTGGGTGTCAGATTTCTTTCATTTCATTATTCTAAAGTGATTTATACAATGACATTTGTTCCCATTCACTAACATTTTAATAATTTAGTGCATTCACAATTCCTTTTAGGATCCTTGCTCAGGGATCGCTTTTCTTCTTTGTTGTTTGCCTTGCATATTCTTCTGTTGAGCTATATTGGAATGGTTATTGGGGGTTCCACAGGGTACCTACTAAGCTGCATACTTTGTCCTTACCCACTTTCTAAAGTTGAAAAGAAAAAGCAGATGAAGAGAATGGAAACAGCATTTTCCCTACTTGAGAGGAAAAATACATTGGTGGGCATTGTGCTGTCCTTGGAGTAGCCAAATAGAACCTGCACTGTCTCTGGGCAGCTCAGGCTCAGTAGAGTCCATGTGGAGTTGGTTTCTCGTCTTGAACATGTGCAAACTTTCTTGATTTAAAAGGGACATCTAGACTTCATCTAATGGAGTTTCCATTAAAGGATGCAATAGTGGGTGTAAGTAAGAAACTGTTTCCAGGTTTAGGGGTTCTAGAGTCTCCTTCTGGACATATTTTCTAGTTTCTTTGTCTTGAGAAGAATCATACAACATAAGTGCAAGCAGGAGCAAAGTTTTATTGAAGTTAGGAAATAAAACAGGCTTTGGAGAGGGAGTTTAGGCCAGGTTCAGATAGGAAAAGAGGTACAGCCTAGGGTGTGAGGGTGGCCACTATGCAGGAGACTGCAGTGGCATAAATTCAGCATGGACTATCATTCTGTATCACCCACTCCTAAGGCTGACATCAGGTCCAGACAATTCTATGTAAAACCTACTTGAGATTTCCCGGGAAGTCCAGTTGTAGAGCCCATACTCCCATGTAATTTTGTAATTAATGTGTCACACGTACTTCCCCAGCCAGCTTTTCTGGGACAATATACCTGTCTCAGTATTGTTTCCCTTTAGTAATGGTCAACTCTGTTTTTATTTAAAGTCATTTTGTTGCATTTTTGTTTTAGAGTTATTGTTTAAAGAATGCAGTCCTAGACTTATAGCTACTTTTTTCTTGTCAGTATGTAGAAGATATTTTACCATCTTTTTTTTGGTCTTCTATTACTGCTGTGGTAAAGTAGGATATCATTTTAATTTCAGTTCATTTGCGGATAAAGTACTTTTTCTCTGGCTACTTTTGGGGATTTTCTTTATGTCTCTCAAGGCTCACACATAGATTAAAATATTCTGGATGTGTGGTCTCACTTCTAACTTGCTTTCCACACTTCAAACTTCTTGTGGAAAAGATTTCTTTTTAAAGACTTTGAAAAAATTTTTTTTGGATATTTCAGTCATTATTAATTCAAATACTACCTGTTCCACACTTATTTTCTCAATGTTTTAGACTTTGATTTATTTATTTATTTGATAATATATATTTTGGTTCTTATGTACACTTTTGGTTTCTCACACCAGAGACAATGCTATCTTCAACTGAGTGTCAGATTTCTTTCATTTCATTATTCTAAAGTGATTTAGAATAATGCACATCTCAACTTGTAGTGATCCTCTTGTTTCAACATCCCCAGCACTGACATTACAGCCTTGCACCAACATGACCAGTTTCGGTGGCCAGCTCAGTGCCAAGGCTGGCACAGCATATAGAACTGAGGATCAAACCTGGGTCCTTGTGCTTGCCAAGCAGGTATTTAGCCCACCAAGCTATCTTCCCAGCCTCTTGTGTTGTTTTTTCAATTAAAATTAATGACTATAGCTGGATATATTTCTGGAATCCAAGTTGTCTTATGATTTGTGCATACAAAGTCAGATAAATAAATCAAGCTAGTAACCATACTTACATCCTCAAATACTGTTTTGTGATAAGGTCTGTTACTCTTTCAGCAATGTTGGAATGTGACGTGCACTGTGATCAGCTATATTCACAACACTGAGCAATAGATGCCACCAACTCTCAGTTTCTTGTGTGTATTATCTTTCTAGCCTCTACGTTTTTACTTCCTTTTGTATCTTTTTAAAAATTTAGTCCATCTGCTGGCTTAGAGCTCCGTCTACCTGTTCTTTTACCCCCTGGTTCCATGAGGAGCAATATTGCTTGAGATCTTTCTGATTTTCTGATGTGTTTATTGCATGAACATTGCTCTTAAAAATACTTTCGCTTTATTTGATCAGTTTAGTGTGTTGTAATTCCATCTCGATATTTTTTGCTTTCCTTTTAATTTATCCATTGATTCAAAGATTGTTTGGGGGATGCTTAATTTCAATGTACTAATGAGTTAATTAAAGTTCTTGTTATTAACTTTCATTTCATACCATTGAGGTCATGAAAATATTTGCTATTTTCATTTCTCTTACATTTGCTAAGGTGCCTCTTGTGCTTCAGCAGGAGAGCTATGGTCCTGTGTGTGCACAAGAAGAGGGTGCTTGAAGATTCTGCAAGCTGGGCTGCTCTTTGAATGTCTGTTAAGTGCACTGGTTCTAAATGTTCTTCAAATCCAAAGTTTAATTATCAATTTACTCTCAAGATGATCTGTCCATTGTTTATAGCAGGATATTGAGATTTCTTACCATTACTATATTGCACCTACCTCTCCCTTTAAATTTTTAATATGGTTCATATATTTAGATGTTCTAATGTTTGATGTAAATGTAATTATCTTTCTGAAGAGTTGGTTCTTTTGTCATTATACAATGCCTTTGTCTCTTCTTCACAGTTGTTTTACTTAGAGTTTTTGTTGTTGCTGTCTAACATCAGTATAACTCCTTCTTCTGGTTTGCATTTTGAGGCATATCTTTTCCTTCCCTCTATTTTCTACCACAGGTCCTTGAAAGTGATGTGTATTTCCTGTAGATATGACATTGTCTTCAATTCATTCATGAACTATGTTTTTCCATTAGAAAATTTACTCAGTTTACAACTGAAAGTAATTCATAGATATGTATAACATTTGATTAGCTGGTGTTCTGTTACTTTCTTTTGCAGAGACACCATACCTGACACCTGCAAATTAAAGGAAGAGAGGCTTATTTCAGTTCACAGTTTGTAGAGGTTTCAGTCCATAGTGTACTGGCTCCACGACAGAGTGGTGTGGCAGAGGAAAAACATCTCATAGCAGTGGAAAGCAGGGCAAGGATTCAAGGGAGGAGAGGGACAGCAGTAGGTGCAGGTCGTGTTCTCAGTGACACCTCTGGTGAGTAGATTCTGCCTCAGAGCAGCAAGCCAACTAGAAGTCCCACTGCCCAATCATTGTGCATGAACTATCCAATTACCTACGAGCTCATGAGGCTTTGGAGAGCATTACGTATGTAAACCATAGTAGCTGATTTTGGATGGCTTTCTAGAGACTCTATTCTTTCCTTTCTTGCAGCTTTCTTTGCAGTTTAAGTGTTTCCTATAATGTTATGCTTTGAATGCTTTCTGTCTTTGTTTTGTGTTTCTGTGACTTTTGCTTTCTGATACCATGATTTTCTGCAATTGTTTATGTTTATAACAACTTATTTTAAACACATAGCAACTTAATTTTGGAAGCCTCCAACTATACATTTCATGCTCTTCCATTTTCTTCTTTTGTTTTCAGAATTTGAGAACCTTTGTGATGTGTGTATTTTGACAATTATTTAGCTACATGTGCTATCAATAGTTTTCTCTTTTAATCCTTATATAAGAAATAAAATTGCCTATGTCCAACTACTATAGTTTTAGGACGTCTGAATATTGCTCTGCTTTACATACATCCCTGAGTTTTGTACTTTTTCACATTTTGTGTTATTAGAGGTTTTCTGTTTCTGCTTGAAAAATTTCCTTCAGCAATTTCTATAGGGTAAGTCAGCTTTTGTTTGCTTGGAAGAGTTTTATTTTTTCCTTGATTTCTGACACAGATTTGCTAGATAAATTATTCTTGGTTGGCAGTTTTATTTTTCTCTCCATCATTTCTAATGTATCATCCACTTTCTTCAGGCCTAGGGCTTCTGCTGAGGAATCCTTTATTAGACATATTGGATGCTTTCACTATGCAGCATACCCTGTGATTCTGGAAGGGCCAACTGGTGATGATTCCAGGCAAGTGGAGCTTATTATGGGTTCTCTAACTGGTTGGACTTCTGCCTTTGCTGTGATGTGAAATGAGGCTGCTTGCTGGGCGCTGCTATCAGAGAAACACTGCTGGGTACTGTGATGGCCTCTGGTGGGGCTGTGATGTTGTCCTTTGCTAGACAATCTCACAATTAGGGGTCTGTACCTGGGCAGGGTTTTAGTCTAGACTTTTAGTTTCATCAGAACCATTGCTCTTGATAGGGAGGATCAAAAGTCATGTACCTTTGTAATGTATAGCTTCCCTGTTAAGGTAAAGCTACAGGTTGAGGTTTTTGCCTGAGTAGATTGGCTGTTTGACCTCCAAGGTAAAAATGCAGCTAGACCCTGTGCTTCTCTAAAATGCATGGAAGTGGGATTCTCCCTGACTGAGAAAGGTCAGTGGGTGAGCTTTTGAGCTGAATGGAGCTTGACTTTCAAGCTTAAGCAGGCCCAGCTTCTGTGCTCCAAATATGTAGAAATATCCATGGCCCTGTCTTAATTGTTCTTAAGCTAGTCCCTGAAGCTAAGTGTGGAAATCAGGCATCTTGAGATACAAGATATGTTGAACTTCCCATGTCACTTCTGATGGCCAGAAGATAAATTTGGCAGGTGGGCCACAGGGTTGGCTGGTATCTCTGCCCTGATGTAATAGCTGGCAGAAACACAGAGGTGCTACCATGAACATTTGGTTATTGGAGAAGAATCAACACAGTTAGTACAACATGACCTTTCACAAAGGAGTACCTTGTTGAGTGAGTGGAGAATGGTAATAAATATGCTTTGATGGCAGAGTTCATTTCTTTTTTGATAACAGAATATTTGTAATATTTCTTGTAAACTTGCCATTGAAGCTGTTTTGTATGGAAAATTACTATTAAAAACTTTAATGCTATCATTCCTTATATACAAACATTTTAAGGTCTTAGGAATGAGTTATGTTCCAGTCAGATGGAATTACCTAATTTCATCCTTATCTGCCTTCTTCTACAGCAGCAAGGCTTTTTCAGTTGAGAATTCAAGTGCTAAATTTCATCATGGGCTTCCTATTTTCATTGGATTTAAAGATGACTTTATAATTGTCCTGCTGACAGGACCTTCAGAGACACAATTACAGAAAGTAGGCAATCTGTTACATGATCAGGGAAACAGAACAGGGCTTTGGTGCAATTCAAAGCTCGGCATCCTAAGAAGAACACTCTAGAAATGACTCATAAATAGTTTCCAACAGAGCTCCAGTTAAATGTTGACAAAAATCTTTTAAGTCTCAAATATGTGCAAATGAATCCCAACTTGGCTTTGCATCGTGCTTTTCCTTCTATTTGATTCATTTTGAAAGTCAGCATAGTGTCATCTTTGTTTCTTTCAAAAGTAGCGAACACATCCAAACATGGACATATGGAATTATTGTGCTTCTGGTGGATGAATTAATCCCCCAAAGCCTGAAAACTTAAAAGCCAAACATTTGGCATCTTTTCAGCTAGACTCCAAGGCATCAGCCTAAGTGGAACTTAATTTAAATGCATGGATATAAATCTAATTGAGAAGGCTATTTGTGCATATTATAAATTATTGGTGAGCAGTGGATGAAAAGCAATCTGAATTGTCCATTCAAAACTCTATTCAGGTATTCAGACTGAATCACTGTGGCTGGTTATGTGCTCAATGTCCAAGTGTTCTTTCTCCATGGGAAAGGAAACTCCCATTTTCCATATGCTAACCTAACCAGGTAGAAAATTGTTTTACAGACTCACTGACAGATGACTCTCTCCACGTACAATGGCAGTGCTGTTCCAGGACTTTTCCGTTTGAAGTTTTATTTTGCCTCTTTCACTTTAATCCTCTTAGATAATTCTTTGCTAATCTGACATCTAAAATTGATCATCTTTGAGATGAAACTTGTCTGTCCTATTATTCAATCCCTTCCTTAAGGCTGAACTCTGGAGGGTAGTTTTGACTCTCTTTCCCTTTCTTTTGACTTCTGTACCTCAGAGTCCTTCTATTTTGCTCCCTAGGTTTTTTTAAAGTCCGTCACCCAATCTCACTTTCTTCTGCTATTGACCTAATTTGGCCTCTTCCCATTTTTCCCTTGGACTAAGGCAATAGGGTGCCTGCAAAGTTTCTGGTTTAACAGTCTCCTTAATTCTTTAATATGTCCTTGCCACTATGGTTAAATTGTTAACTTTTCAAAAATTCAAATACAATTGTGATTTTTTTTTTATTTATAAGGACATAGAAATCTCAATCTCAAACTGAATGTTCAAGAATAAAATCTCAGTTGTGCAGGCAAGCTCCAATCTTTCAAAGACTACTTCTGGCCATTTTATACATCTTTCCAGGCAAATAATTTGCAGTTTGTCATGCATTGATCATTTGGATTATAGTTGTTCCTTCAACTGGCAAAATATTTCATGTTTTCCTGTTTGACATGGTTTTCCTCTTTCCATTTGACTCTAGCATCACCTCCTCTTGTCTTAGGCTAAACAAAGCTATTCTACTTTTATCTTTTTTCTTTCAGTGTTCTCAATATTGTGTTTCCATATAGGCTGAACAATATTATCAGAGTTTCTTTCTTTTATATGAATTTGGTACAGGATCTCACTACATAGCTGAGACTTGTAGTGACCCTCCTGTTTTCAGCTTCCCCAGTGCTGGGGTTATAGGTGTGTTCCACCATGCCTGAACTCAGCGACTGGCTCAACATGCTTAGGAATGGTGGAACGACAGCACATGGTGCTGGGGATCAAACCCAAGTCCCTGTGCCAGAGATTCTTATTTGAGTACAGTAGCAATTCAATCCCATAGATGAAGAAATAAAGTATGAAGGATATTATTCAAAGCACACAAGCAGTGTAAAGCCTGACTTCAGTGTCTATAGACTGACTCTTCTGTAATCCTCTTATGTTACCCTGCCTCTTACTGCTCATCTTCCCATCTAGTGCCTATCACATGTAAAAGCATGCTTTTAGGCTAGCTTCCTGGGCAAAAAGATCTCAGATCGAAGTTTGTATGCAGGAGTTTAGCCTTTATTGTTGGCACATGCACAATTAATCCCTGAAAAGGAATTTACAAAGTGGGACAGCAAAGCAGCAAATCGAACTGTGATGCCTTTTAACGAAATTAGCTCATCCCCTAGAATGGAACTAAGATAACCCTTTAGAAGTTCTGCAGCTAAGATGACCATCATATTTTGAAGCAGGTGAGCTGGCTGTTTACGTGCCTGCACATCCTAACAGTGGTGGATAATGTAGTCAGAAAGGAGTGAAGTTAGGCAGGCTATCTCTTTCTGAGGTGGGCCACAAGTGGCCAGACCTCCCTAGAACCTGGGAATTGGACTGCGGGATGAGGGAGTCTGGAGTGATCATACTCAATGATACTGAATTCTTATGTATATCTTTTCCTCTTATGCTATCTGCTACGTTGAGTTCCACATCATTTCTACCTATTCATTTGGAAGTTGTGCACTCAGTGTTTTAATAACTAACCTTATCTTTTAAAAAGCCATACTTAATTTTTATTCAAAATGAATCATTACTTTTTCTCACCTCTCAGTTGACATGGGAATCTCAAATGTTTTAAGTCATATTTTAATCCAACTGTCTCTAATTTTGCCTGTGGTCTTATTCAGTGTGTCGCTTCTGCTGTGCCTCTACACTGTCAGCGTGTGTGATGAGAGCTGCTGCACTGTGCAGATCATCCCATCCTTATCATTCACTAATTCTTATGGCAGCTCAACAGATTTTCCCGAGTTTATTTGTTTCTCAGAATATTGCCTTCAGTTTTTTTTTTTTTTTTTATTTCTTTTGATGGAGATCTTTTAAGGGCAAATTCTCTTCTTTCTGCACACATGAAATTTTTTATATGCCTCACCCTTGAGTACATTATTTGCTGGGTTGTTGAATTCTGCATTGATTTTCATTTTCAACACCTAGAGAATAACGTGTGCTTTCTCCTGATTTCTGTTGCTACTTCGGAGGAGTTTTCAGCTCAGATCCACTCTGGAAGAAGGTCTTAGCTGAGATTTATGAGCTCCAACATTGCAAGTAGCTGGAAAATAAATGCCTCGGTTGTGGAGCTGCATTTTTGTGGTGTACCATACCATCCACTAGAGAGTTGAGGAATTATTTCAAAAAAGAGAATAGTAGGGTAGGAAGACGAGGTGCAAAAAAACTCTAGCTGATTGTTTCATATTAATGTCAGAGCTTGTACTATTCTGAAGAGGCTTTCCTACCATGAGTCTTTAGCTTACTGGCTGAATATAGCAAATTACAATATTCTTTTGATTTATTTGGAAAGTGCAGCACCATTTTCTCCCTTGTCTCTAATACCTCAGTGAGCCCATGAAGCTGATTGGAATTCATTATTTACATTTTGATTTGGCAGAGGGCAAATTTTATTTTTATATAAACTCAAGAGAGAAAGCCCATCATAACATTTGTAGTCTTACCACACTGAAGCAGGTTTAGACTTCATAGTGAATAGAACATATATCATAATTAGTGAAACCTAAGTTACCTCAGCAAACTCATGTAATTATTCCACTTATCCTAGGAAATGTCCTTGAAAGAAAAACTCACTCATGGTGCCTCATTATTTCTGTGAAGCAGAATGGAAGGAAGCGCTTCCTCTGATAGTGTAAGGGGTGGCCAAAGTAAACAATATGACTAATATTTAAAACATTATCACTTATTCTGGTTTGACACTGGTTCCTAATCTATGGTTACCAACTATAAATATTTATTGAGTTATAATCTATGGATTCTATTCACAACTCACACCTTTGGTTGCAAAATGGATTTGTTGTCACTTACATAAACATAGGAATAGTTTTCCAAAGCATGAATGAACTTGAGTGAATAAAAATAAGGATCACTGTTACGAAAAGTAATACAAATGTCTACTCCACAACCTGACACTGCTAGTAAAGGTGGACATCATTTCATAAAAGTATTTAAATACAAACTTTGAATAAGTATTAAAAGGTCATAAGTATGATTGGATTGACAAAATTAGTATGACTGAACACACTTTGTACTACTATAATACGAGGTAGAACACAGAGAATAATTGTACAGTGTTTCAAATCATTATCCCTGTAAATATTTTATAGAAATGTATCACCCTTATCAAGAAACCTGCTTGCCATCCCTGTGGTTTGTTTTTGTTTTTACTAAATCTGTCTCAAAAAGCTTTGCTCCATTTTCAGCAGCCTTGTGTGGCCCTGTGATTAGGTACTGACAATGTCTTACTATATTCCGGTGGTCTTTGGGAAGATGTTCTTGTACTTGTTATGTTCATCTTTCTTATTGCGATAGAATGCTTGAAATACCTTGTGTGTAAACTTCCAGTCAAACTGAAATTTGGTGTTGCAATCAAAGCCGTTTTCTTAGGTGCCTCGTTTTCTACTCCATCATCTAGGACTATAGACTGCACTCGATTTATGATTGGCAGAGCAATTAGTTTGAGTTTACAACAGTGTGAAATTCACATTCATTCTACAGTACTAGTACACTGAACTTTGATTTTTTTATTTTAAAGGGAATGAAATAAAATAAAAAAAAAAACAGAAACAATACAGAATTTCAAAACATGATAGGAATTCAACAGTGGTTTTATTACATATTATTGTCTTTACAGTGGTTTTTCAGATTATCAGATATAAGCATGTAAAACTGTTCAAAAAGTTAAGCATTGACTGTTATTTTCAACACAAATTTCCATTCTTTCTTTCTTTTCCTCTTTCTCACATCCCAGTTGTTCTTTCCTATGGAAGTTTCCTTCCTTTCACAGTATCTATTGTACTTTTCAGATTTTATTTACTCTTTCAGGTTCTTACAGTAGAGAGAAAATATGATGTAGGTGTGATTTATTCCATGTATGAGAATAGCCTCCAGTTGCACCACTTTACTTAAAACAATTTTGAGTTTATCTTTCTTTATAGCTGAGTAATAGTCCATTGTATAAAAATGCCACTTCTCTTTTTATCCATTCCTCAGATAATGGACATTTGGATTATTTCCAAGATTTAGGGATGACAAATTGTGCTGCTGTGTTTTCAGATCTTCAGGAAAAATACTCAGAAGAGGAAAAACTAGGTCAAATATGGCTTCTAATCCTGGATTTTTAGGAATCTCAAAGCTGATTTTCACAGTGATTGTTTCAGTCTATACTCCCAACCACAGTGGGGAAGCATTTCTTTTTCTCCACAGCTACTCCAGCTTGTATTATACTGTTATTTTAATTTGCATTTCCTGAATGATCAACGATGAACTTTGATATTTTCTGAGCTGGTAATACGTATTGCTGGGCAGCAGCAGTGAGATGTGGCTCCCTGTTAGCCATGTGATCAAAAGTGGAAACAACAGAACCTCTCGAGGTACTGTGTTACTCAACTGCAGTGTTTGGTAGGTTAGGGGTGTTAAGTGTATTTCACACCAAGACATATTCAGTTGCAATGTCCCCTGTATCTGCAGGCCCTTTCCCCTGCTCTAGATGGCTGGATGCAGTGAAGTGTCCCTCCCAAGTAGCGTTCATAAAGGGCTCTTTTTCATCACATTGTAATAGCATCCTACTCATTATCTCCAGGAGTTAGTTATTCTAGCACCCATTAAGCATGGTATGTTGAAACTTTCTCTATTCTGAGATTTTGCTAAAGCCATCAAAGAAAAGAAGAACCAAATTCAACTGAGCATATTGTTTCTACCGAATGGTTGGTGAAAAAAGAAAATTAAGGGACCTAACCAAAGTTTAAGATTGGTCTAGAGTTGGTTGTTATGCTTAGCTGAAGGTAAGTGCATTTTGTAAAGGATAGCCTCTCATTCATTTCATGCAGCTTTGTTGGAAGGGGGCAGGACCCAGGATCCTTTATTATTTATTTATCTATTTATTTGCTGATTTTATCATACCAGGAATTGAGCCCAGGACCTTGCATTTGCCAAGCAAGAGCTTAAGTCACTGAGCTATTGCCCAGAAATCCTCAGGATTCTTTCTTCAAATGGTACTAACTTCTTTTACTAACTTAGGCTCGAAAGAAATCTTAGCAGTTACACATTGAATGAAAGGGCTATGGCAGAGACCTCTTCTGTAGGCTCCCTTCTTCCCTTCTCCAGCTTCCATTTTAGGCAAGGAAGTTTCTGCCCTACTACTATTCAGGTGATACCTAAAAGATTTTAACTCTGCATTTTAGAATTTTCCCTCTGCCTGGGCACATCTTGAGCATAGGTTTTGTTGGCACTTCCAGTTTTAGATGGTCCCAAAGGGGCCTGGTGTTTAATTAAAAGTTGTGTCTATATATGAAGGTCTTTTGACCTGCATTCCAGGAAAACACTCCACAGACTTGCTCCTGAGGAATTCATGCAACCTTAACAATGGAGCCCTTGTGCCATGAGATGTTGTTGGCAGCCGACACGTGGCAACATAGTCAGTGTCTAGGAACTCTAAATCTCTTCTTAGTATACTTTGAGATAATTTAATGCTAAATCACACTTGATTTTCAATGGCTGCTGTAGAAATACCTTGAAATTCAGTAATTTATATTGTGGTCTCTGACAGATGACCCAAACCAGACTAAATAGTACAAAATACTAGTAAAAATATAGAGTATAAAGGTAATAATTCAAGTACAGCAAGAGTTAACACAGATGGTATGTATCATACTTTCTAGCACATTTCAGACTTCTGTTCTGGCCTGTGTCATGCAAGGCCTCCCAAGAAGAGAAAGCTTTTCTTTCCCTCTTCTCTTTCATGTGGGTTTAGTGAAAGCATTCTTATTTCACATTAACCAGGCTATTAGAATGAGAGATAAGATGCTATTTCCTCATTAGTTGGCCTACATCAGTATCATTGATAGCAGCTCTATATTTTTATGTAAACAAATAAATAAAGAAAACATAAAAAGATAAATATATTATTTTTGCCAATGGGAAAGGATTCAAGAGATGGGTAGAGGGGAGAGGAAAAATAGAGAAAAATGATAGAGAAAAGAAATTAAGAAAGGATATAAATACTATATCCTGGGGCCAGGGAGATGGCTCAGTAGAATAAGCACTTTCCTGGCAAATGCAAGGGTCTCAGTTCAATCCCTGGTTCTGCCAAAAAATAATAAATAAATAAATAAATAAATAAATAAATACTATATACTACAAACATGTACTGATAAGAAAGAATACCAAAAAAGAAATAATATCAATGACTATTTAAAAAGTTCCTGCATTAAATAGATATTCCAGTTTAAATTAGAAGAGTCTTTAGAAGATAAAACTTTAAGTGCCTGCTTAGACAGATGCCAGGGCCGGATGTTCGGTTCCCAGGCCTGCTGTGGTGGCCCTGCTCCCTGGGCTGGCTGAGCTGGCAATTTAGACTGAGTGTGGTGGTGCACAGGAGGCTGCAAACAAAAGGATCACTACAAGTTAGAGCTATTCGGTGAGGCCCTGTAGACCCTGTACACCCATATAAATTACAATACATAAATAAATTAATAATGAAAATAAAACAGTTTAAAATGAACCTTTATTTTGTTTTCCTCATCTCAAATTGCCTAAAAATTAAAAATAAATTATCTTGCAGGGAATACAAATTCAAAGCATGCTCATAAGACATACAGAAGAGCAATATAGATTGGATGCTAATTTAACAAACTTTATTTTGTAATTTGGAATAAAAAATTTTACAAGAAGATGTGGAGTTTCATACTGATCGTGTGACTAAATATGGGGATAAAGTGGAGGCCATTGGGATTTGCTCAGCAGCGGCTGACTACCAACCCCTACTGTAAGCTCAGGTCTGATGGGAGCAGTCATGCGGCAGGGACAAAGTAACAGAGGCACCAATGGATAGAAGGTAGTGAACCAGACCTTGTAATCACTTTTTTAAAAATCAGTTAATTTTGTTTGCATCTTAAAGAAAGTAAAAATAACATTTTGTTGAAATCTGTGCATATGTAATGTCTTCTTTTATATTTTTAAGTGCGATTACACTATTTATCCCTTACTTAGAATTCTTATGGGACCTGGTATCATCCAGTTGTCTGAGAGCAGTGAAAACAAAAATGATAATATGGAATGGAAATTCCTTCAACCCGTATCCCTTTCTCAAGACCCAAAGGAGAGATGGTGAACAGGTACTTCAGGTTTCTTATGGGAGGGGAGGGAGTGGGAGTTCACATATTCAACTATCCTATTCTCTTGAGGCCAGCCAGAGAACTGTCTTTTTCCAGTTTTTCTCAGACACTGATGGGACCTCCATTTGGAGGTCAGTGAAATTATTTAAATTAATATGTAAGTATTTCCCATGGGATCTCCCCCTGACTCAGCAAACTTGAGCAAACAAATCCCCGATCTCAGTTTCTTCTTGTGGAGGAAAAGAACTGTGAAGAATATTCTTTCAGTGATCGAAATTTCTGATAACTTCCCAAGGAACTACATGGCTTAGGCTTACTTAGCTTAGAGTGCCAATACGGCCTGGCATATTCTAGATATGTTAGGGTCATTAAGAATCAGGAGACTTCATTGTAAAGGATTGGAAAGGCTTTTAGGCTGTCTGGCCTTTGTATGAAGGCTGTCCATGAGCACGAAGGAAGGTGGCTTTTTGTCTAATGTGTAAGATATTATGACAGGGTCAGTGAAGAGAAAAATGATGGGAGATATGCCTCCAAAAAAGAAATAGGATAAATCTACAGGAACTGACCCAAATGACTTAGGATAATATGATTCACCTGACATAAAGTTTAAAATAATCATCGTGAGGTTGAACACCAAAGTCGGCAAAACAATACATGAACAAAGCCAGAACCTCAACATAGGTAAATAAGTTATTAAAAAGCACCAGAGATTCTAGACCCTAGGAATACATAAATTAAACTGAAAGAAAATAGTAGATGGTTTCACTGCCTGACTATATGAATGCAAAGAGAGGAACTGTGAACTTGAAGATTGATTATTGGAAACTATTGAGTCAGAGGAGTAAAAGAAAAAAGAATAAAAAATTCAAGAGTCAAAAGGATTTACTACATACATCAATATTATATACATTATGAGTTCCAGAAGAAAAATAAAGGAACAAAAAGCATGAAAGTATGACTGAAACCTTTCCAAATCTATGGAACAAAATGGACAGCCAGTTCCATGAAGCATAAGGCTTTGAATTAAATGAACTCAAAGAAACCCATCCAGAGATGTGTTATTCTAAAATAATCAAAATTAAAGACAGAATTTTGAAAGCAGAAGGAAAAACAATTTGTGTGTACAAGTGAACATCTATGAACATAAATAGATTCCTTTACAGGCCAGAAAAGAGTAGAATGATGCATTAAAAGTCTTGAAAGGACACATGTCTTCCAATCAAAAATATTATTCCCAATATAACTGTTCTCCAAAACTGAAGTAAAGGAAAAGACATAAAAATTGCCTTATAAGAAAGGCTAAATAAATTCTTTTTTATATTAATTTTATTGAGAAAGAAGTAGCAATGAGACAGTTTCAAATCAAGTTAGTAGGCAGTTAAAATTATGAATACATTGCATATTGTTGTCTTTGTAGTAGTTATTCGTAGTACAAGATGAAGACATGATATCTTGTCTAAACATTATTAGTCCAAAACTTTTTTCATATTGCACTACAACAAAGTAGCTATATATATATATATATATATATATATATATATATATGTATATGTATATGTATATGTATATGTATATGTATATATATATATATATATATATATGTGTGTGTGTGTATGCTAACTAATTTTTTTTCCACTACAAAATGGTCCTTCATTTATATCCCCCTTTTTGTTTACTTTTATCAGAGATGGGTATTCCAGGGCCATTCATATATTGTAGGTGAATAGATTCAGCAAAGTAATGTCCTGTAACTCAGTGGTGTCCCAAATTTTCTGATCAAGGAGATTATGGAGCACAGAGGAATGTGACTGATGATTTAGAGTGTGCTTAAGGAGAGTCACATGGAGAGAAAACATTTTTTGCAGGCTTTCACAGAGACCAACCTGGTCAGGTAATGGCAGTGACTGATCCATATGGCTGATATTGACAAAAGATCTACAAATTGGTGTACAGGATTTCAGGGTAAATCCTGGGGGGATTTGACTGACCTTGTCAGATACAAAAGTTACATTTTTTGTTATATAAGTCATGCTTTATCTTGGCCTTAACTCTCCAGTTGAAAAATATTAAAAACAAGGTATTAAAAGTAAAGCCATATTAATATGCTGAGCTGTAAAACGTTCAAACCACCAATCTCTGACATTGCCAGTTCTATGGATAACCCACTGTTTTTATGAACTACTGGACTATAATGGATTACCTTGCTGAATGAGTTCAACTTGAAACAAAGATGTTGGGCCGGCAAAAGAGCTCAGCAGACTAAAGTGCCTGCAAGCAAGCACAAGGGCCGGGGTTCAATTCCTGGGCCTGCTGTGCCAGCCCCGACCCCAGAGCACGCTGAGATGGCAATTGAGACTGGGCATGGTGACATGCGCTGGTAAGCCCAGCACTCGGGAGGCTGTAACAGGAGAAGCACTATGAGTTTGATCTAGTAGTGAGGTGCTGAACACCCTGTAGACCATTCCCTAAAATACAGAAGAAAAAAATAAAGAAAAAAGAAACAAAAGAATTTAGCATAAGAAAGTATAAAACCCATCAATAAAAGGTAAATATATGCAAAAACTACAAGTTTATAATATGGTGGTGATAGATAAATCACTTCCAATTTTATTATAAATTTCATAGATAGAAGAAATAACTACAACTAAAAACATGTCAGTATATTCACACTAAGATAAAAATTATGGCACCCATAATATAAAATCTTAGGCAGAAATTGTAAACATGTTGGTCTAATGTGTGACTGAAACTAGTGTCAGCCTACAATAGATAACTGTAATAAGATATTGTATGTAAGCCTCATTATGGCAACAAAAAAGATACATAGACAAATGTATGTTCAGATACATGAACACACAAGGAGTCACAACATACCAATATAAAACATTAATGAAACACTAAGAAAACTAAAGAAGACTGAAAGAGCAAACAGAAAACAGCAGTGACAATAATTAATCCTTCCCTGTCTTTAATTACTAAGTAAGTATATTAAAATTCCCAAACATAGGACATGGGAGAAAATGCATAAATAGTATAATTTAACTGTACACTACCTACAGGAAACTCACACTCACTTTATTCAATGCCTAACATCAAAATAAGAACATAACCAGAAAACTTTTTTTAAAATTCATTTTATTGAGAAAGAAATAGCAATGAGACAATTTGAAAACAGATTAGTAAGACAGTTTCAGTAATTAATACATTGCAAATTGTTTTCATAGTGGTTATTCATAGCACAAGATGCAGACATGATATCCTGCCCAAACACTATTAGTACAAATATTTCTTCTCATTGAATTAAGAAAAAGTAGCTGTATATCTATCCTATTTTGTATATAGAGATACAAAATAGTCCTTCATTTGTATCCCTTCTTTTGTTTAGTAAAATAAACCAGACCCACATGGTAAATATCATATAGTCTCCCTAGTATAAGAACTCAAAAGAAGAAATAAAAATTAAAAAGTATAACACATTTAAAAAGAAGAGAGGGCAAGGAGAAAAGGTAGGAAACATGACAGAGTCAAAGCCATATATTTATATGCACAAAATGATTAAGGCAATGATCCTGAGAATCTTCATCAGGGTTTTGAAACTGTTTTAGTTATAATACTACACATAGTTTGATAATAAAGGAGTGGGAAAAGATATTGCAACACGTTTTTAACAAAAAATAGCTCAGGGCTGGAGATACAGCTCAGCAGCACAGTGCCTGCCTGGCAAGTGTGAGGTTGTGAGTTCAATTTCTGGTACCAGAAAACAAAAAAATAGAAAAGCTAGAGTATGGTAGTTACAGCCATTGAAATAGATTCTAAGTCAAAAATCCTTAAACTGTATGAGGAAGAAAATAAATACAATGAAAAAAGGATTAACTTGCCAGGAAGATATAATTACAAACATATTCAATATTATAGTATCTAAATACATGAAGCAAACACTATTAGAATTGAAGAGAGGAATAACAGAAATAAAAAATGAGTAGCTTTTAATACCTCACTTTAATAATGAATACAAAAACCAGATAGAAAATCAGCAGTGTACAGTGCCTACCTGGCAAGCACAAAGTCCTGAGTTGAATTTGTGGTACAATAAATGAAAGAGAAAGAGAGAGAGAGAGAGAGAGAGAGAGAGAGAGAGAGAGAGAGAGAGAGAGAGAGAGAGAGAACAAAGAAGAGAAAAAAGACACCAGAAAATTAGCATGAAGAAAAACAAAAAAAGGTAGACTGAGAAACTATCTAGAGTGATGGTCCACCCAGACACATAATGGATTCTACACAATACCAGCAGAACCAAACTTCTTAAATTCACATGGAATGCCTAGGACACATTATGTATTAGTTAATCACCTTACATATTGGTGTATATTATGTATTAGTTAATGTGCTTTACTAGTTTAGGATATTGAAATCACAATAGGCATCTTTCTCAACACCAGTAAAGAAATAGAAATCAGTAACTGAAGGCAATTGGAAAATTAAAATATATGTGGAAATTAGTAGATTTTTGAATGACCAATGGATCAAGAAAAAAATCAAAAGAAAATTCAGAAAGTATTTTGAACTGAGAAAATACTTAGCATGTCAAAACTTATGCATGAAATGCAGCATGTACATTTATAATGATGGGCTGTATTTGTGAGATAAGAAAGTTCTCATCATTTTACACTTCAAAAAACTAAAACTAGAAGAAAATAAGGATACAGCAAGCAAGGGAAAGAAAGAATAATGATTAGACCAGAAATTAATGAAACAGAGAATAGAAAACAAGAGAAAAAATCAAACTGAGCTGAGTTTTGAAAATTTAAACAAAATTAACAAAGAAGATAATTTTCAAAAGATCAAAACTAAGGAGACATTACAATTGATGCTAAAAAAATAAAAAAAAACATTTTTAAGAGAATGCTATACACAATTTTACAACAAAATGGATACTTTATTTATTTATTTGGTACAGAGTCCTGCTATGCAGCTCAGACTCATAGTTATTCTCCTGTCTCCGTACTGGAATTACAGGCATGCATGACCATGTCTGGTTTTAGTGGCCAGCACAGTGCCCCAGGAGCAGAGCACTATGCGGTACCAGGGATCAAATCCCAGTCCTTGCACTTGCCAGGCAGGTGTTTAGATCACTGAGGTATCTCCCTAGCACTGAACAAATTATTAGAAACATATAACCTGCCAAGATTGAATCATGAACATATACGAGTTCTGAAGAAATCTGGATCTAATAGAGATTTATTCTATAATCAAAAGTTTAAAGATCTTTAAACATGACAGCTTCACTGGTAAACTCTGTCAGTATTAATAATGATATGCATCTAATCCTATCCAAATCCTGCCAAAATAAATTAATAAAAAGAAGTACTTCCATGCTCTTTTTGTGTAGCCAACATTGTTTTGATACCAAAATCAAAGACTGAAAAATGAACTATAGATCAATATCCCTGATGAGCACAGATTGAAAAACTATCAACAAGCAGTAGTAACCCAAATTCAACATCATATTAAAGGATTGCACTACTTGACCGAGTGAGATCTAGCTCTAGAATTCAAGGTTGGCTAAATGTACCTTCCATTACTATGATAATAGAACCTTAACAGGATGAAAGATACTAAAATCACATAATTATCTTAACAGATACAAAAAAGTCTCTAACCAAATCCAACACATTTTCATGTAAAAAATATACATATGATATTAGAGTTTAAATTCAGGTCTTTCTAACAGGGTTACATTTTCAGATGTCCCCAACACACACATTTTTAAATCTTGGGACAGGGTCTCTCTAAGTTGCTAAGTTGCTCGGGCTGGACTCAAATTTGTAGTCTGCTGGCCTCAACCTCTCAAAGAGCTAAAATCACAGGCATAGACCACCACTCAAAATGGTTGAAAACACAACACACATAAAAAAATAAAGCCACAATAAATTTTAGGTTAATCAAATATACAAGAACAGACATTAATAGACAGTAGAAATATCTGTGTCTACCCTGGCGGCACACCCTTGTGATCCCAACACTCAGGTCTAGCCTGGGAAGTTTAGTGACTTAGCAAGACCCTCTAAAACTAATGATAAACACAAAAAGGACTAGCAATGTAGGTCAACTCAAAGATTCTAGATTCAATTCCTAATGTGATACTACAAAAAAGAAAAACACACACCTGTTTTACAAAGGCTATGATTTGTGGTTCTACCATAACCATCTGCTGAACTCCAGTTCCATAACTTATCTGGTTTTATTCTATGGATTTTAAGCTAACTTCCCCACCCCATTATACCGCAGTGAGGACCAAGTCAGAAAATGAAGACCTTTATAAAACATTAACACAGCTTTGTGTGTGTAAACTGGAACTTTTATAGCTACATTGCACTGTTTAAATATATTCCTGGATTTGACTTATAGCACACCATGTTATTTGCAATAGAACATTAGAAGGCCAAGAATTTCAGTCCAGAGTTATCTATGTGCTGCATAAACAAAGAAATGAGCTTATAAATTCCATGTTTGATATTTCCTAAGTAGGTTTCAAAACTCTAAAGCAGGAGGATACTGATTAGGCAGTGACAAGAAACTGAATAGAAAAGTAATGAAGGATAGAAGAAGAGTGAATGCCCAGAATTCCAGATATGACAGCTGACTTAGACAGGGAAGGCTTTACGAAGAAGGCAAAATTATGCTGGAGCTGGAAAAGCCTCTAAATTCTGAAGTGGGGACCTCTTTGATGTAGATCAAACCACTAACTGAGTTTCACCATAGCATCTTTTAATAGTTAGATCCTTCTGAATTGAGTTGCTTCTGTTTTTAGTTTGTTTTGTTTTAGTTTTGTTTTAGATTCTGCCTGGGCCTTAATATGAGGGAAGAGTATAGTGCTTTCCTTTTGTGGTACAGCTGCCATTTTGTAGGATTGCTTCGTTGATGAAAAATGGCAGAATTTAATAAAAAAAGTTACCTGTCTTGCCATCACATTACATTACATAACCTTATGCTGATCTTTGTTGTATACTTTGCATGGTGATCTCTCTTTAAGACTTTGTGACCTTTACTAGCAATATAACAAGTTTAGTGGAGCAGATTCTCAGCGAATGGTCATCAAGTAGCCAGTCTGACATGAAAGTATAAATATAAAGAGAAGCATTCAAAGATCTTCATTTAATCATGTGATAGCGGTGGTACCCAATTTTTGTCTGTGTTACAGATGTCTGCTGGTTACGACCCATGATATAATCCAGCCCACTCACTGTTTTTGTATAATCTGTTCTCTGAGAATGTTTTTTTAAACGATTTTAAGGCACTGATGAAGAAAACAGAAGGATATTCAAGAAACCTTATTATGTGCTTTACACTTACATCTTTTTAAAAATGTTGCACCACAATGATAGAGTATAGCAGTATCTCAGAACCTCAAGCCTCAGAGATGATTAGCTATTTCATTTCTATTAAAGAAAAAGTTTTCTGACTCCTAGGTTAGGGATGGGTTTAGAGAGGTGACAGGTAAAAGTGTTGCCAAGATGGCACCCAGATAGGATTACTAGCACATATTAATGGCCATGTTGGGATCTTAGTGAGTGTTTTGCAGGAGAGGATTTTAACTTGTGCTTTTTCCTCTTCCTGTCAGTCCTGGTAGCTTCACCATTGTACCAAGGAAGATTGGAAGTTAAAGTAATAGATACAATCATGTGTGTGTTTTTTTTTTTTTTGTCTTTTTGAGACAGGGTCTCACTATGCAGTTCAGGCTGGCCTTAAGCTCACTTTGTAGCTCAGGCTGGTCTTGAACTCACAACAATCCTCCTGCCTCAGCCTCCCGAGTGCTGGGATTACAGGCATGCGCCACCACGCCCCGCCCTTCATGTGTGTGTTTTGTAATGTCAAATCATAAGTAATTACTAAGTTACTGTACACAGACCAGGAATATAGCTCAGTGGTGAAAATATCTGCCTGGCAAGCATGAGTGCAATCTTGAGTTTGATTCCTGGTAGGAAAAAAAGTTGCTGTACACAACAGGACAAGATCATCACACCCATTAAAGCATATTTCTATGGAATCAACTCTGTGAGTCAATGGAAACATAATGATGTCATACTTAATATGACATCATTCCTCAAAAATTAACAAGCTCTTTTGTCTCTTCCCCAAAATTAGAGAATTGCTTTAGTTAATCTACAATGTATCTTCTTTTGAACAATATCTTGATTTCTCCTATGCCTGAAAAAGGGAGTTTACCAGAGAAATAGAACAGGAAACAAGAAAAAAGTGACTCAAAATGGGAAGAAAAAGTCACTCTAGTATTATTAGCTTTCAGTTTCTCATCGTCAGAACTTAACAATTCAATGATTTTTTAAAAATGTATTTAGTACAGGGTCTATAGGGTCTCACTACACAGATTGGGCTCATGTGATCCTTCTGCTTACAGCCACCAAGCACTGGGATTATAGGTGCCTGCCACCGTGCCAGGTCTCGATTGGCTTCCCAGCATGCCTCAGATTTAGGGCCAGCATAGCTCACTGGAGAACAATTTAATGATTCTTCATGGACAATATGTTCTTTCCTCTAACTTTTATCTTGGACAACTTATTTATTACAAGCATTATTCATTAAATTACTTTGCAGACATCAAACAAACTAAAGGTATTATTTTGCTAAAATACTGGGAATATTTTTACTGAATGGGTAGTCTCAATGGAGGGCAATATGTGCAATTTAGTTTTCAAAAACTTTATTAAGAGAGTACAAATTAGAATTAGAATAGAAAAACAACAACAACAACAAAAAAAAACCTGCTCCATGGCTGCCACACTGGAGGGACCTTTCCCAGTGTTCTGCGGTTCTACCCCATAGCCCCAGACCCAATGCGGCTTAGCCTGTGAGTGGAAACAACAGACCCACTGTGTTGGAGAGACCTTTCCCAGCGTTCTCAACTCCTGCCCCCATGGCCCCAAACCCAGCACAGCCTGCCGGTGAATGAGAACATCCAATACTCTTTTGGGAACCCAGCTGACCCATCAAAGCCCAAGCCCGCCCGCGAGAGAGCAACCAGCCTGAGACAACAGGGCCTACTCCTGCAACTTCCTGGACCCCGCCCCCAAGTCCGCCAAGTGAGTGGTAAATTTCACGAATCTCCTGGCATCCCAGTTCGGTGAGTGTGTGGTGAGTCTGAGGGAGAGTCTTTGACTTCTCCCTGCATGCTATGTGGCAGCCAGAGCTTCAGGCTCCAAGACATCCTAGCCAGAGACCTGCCTGGCACCCGAGACAGAACTGCCTGGAAACTCCCCAAAGCCACTGCCCCCAAGCCCGCCACAGGAGCAAGAACTTTTGGTGACTCTTCTGGCACTTGATCCAAACCGGCCCAGCCTGGTGAGTGTGAGGGAGAGCTTCTAGGCCTCCCAGTGCCCCCATGGCCAGGGACCTAACAGAGGGGAACTACAGGAGCTGCATTAAAAAGGAACTGAACACAAGAGCTAGATCCAGGCCAGATATAACTGGATAATCTCAAACGTAATAGACTAGCACCCAAATCTCATTACACACTAAGGTTATAGCTGCATCAAAGCACTACACCAAAGGTTAGAGGTTAGTGCTATACAAAATAACAAAGACAAGGAGAAAAATGCAATCTCAGGTCTCAAGTCCACCAATAAGTGCACAGGACACTAGCTCAGCTGAAATGAATGAATTAACAGAGATGGAAGCAAAGGAACAACAGCAGAAAGGTATAGAGGAACTCAGACAAGAATTCATGCATGAAATAAAAAATAAATACTTGAATGCATAGCATATGAAGAAAAGAATGAAATCAAGAAACATCTGGGGGAAACCCAATGCTCACGCAGAACAAGTGCAGAGAAAGCTATTCTAGCTGAAATGTATGAATTAACAGCGTCAGAAGCAAAGAAACAACAGAAGAAAGGTCATGAGGAACTCAAAGCAGAAATAATTTCTGAAATCAAAAAAGAATTCTTTGAAATCATAGCATATGAAATACAAAAATAATTATGGAAATGTACAGAGGAAACCCAATTTGGAAACAACTCTGCAGAAAAAGAATTAATAGCTACCTCTAAAGAAGATATGGATATAAAAATAGAGGAGATCAGAAAAATGATGGATTCCTGGAATGAGTAATACAGAAAAGAAATAGAACGCATAAAGCAGAATCAAAGAGATATAGAAGAACTAAAATATCATTCACGAATCTACAAAACTGTTTAGTGAAAGCAAAGACAGACTTTCAGATCTTGAGGATGCTGATGCAGCTAGTGAAAAAGTGAGAAAGGATCTTTTAAAAACAATGATAATGTAGGAAAAAATAAACCATCACCTGCAAGATGATGCCAGGATTAATAATGTGAGATTAATTGGCATCAATGAGAATGAAGGAGTCAATACAAATGATATAAAAAGAATATTGGCAGAAGTAATCACGGAAAACTTCCCCAACATGAGGAAACAATCCAACATTCAGAAAAACAAAGCATACAGAATACCAAATAACTTCAACCCAAGTAAAGACATTTAGTAGTCAAGATCCCAGAAATCCAACACAAGAAAAATATACTGAAAGCTGCTAGAGATGAAGCAGATCACATTCAAAGGAAAACCCTTCAGAATTACAGCTGACTTCTCTATGCAAACCATGTAGGCAAGGAGAGTATGGAGCAGAGTTCTTCAAGTCCTGTATGAAAACAAATACCAGCCCAGACTATTATGACCTGCGAAACTCTCTTTCAAGTTTGATGGAGAAGTGAAATACTTGCACGACAAGGAACAACCAAAGAATTTTATGATGACAAAGCCATGCCTACACAGACTACTGAAAGTTGTCCTAGAAAGAGACCACAATGACCAGATCTTCACAAATGACAACGGAAGGAACCCACTATACAGGACAGACAATTTAACATAGGATATGAAGGAGGAAACAATAGCAGGTAAATGTCATGACAAATATAAGTCAACACATTTCAATTATAACCATCAATGTAAATGGGTTCAATTCATCAATTAAGAGAAATAGACTGGGACAGTGGATTAGGAAACAAAATCCAACAATGCGCTATATACAAGAAACACACTTAACTCAAAAGGACATTCGTAGGCTCAAAGTCAAAGGATGGAAAACAATACTACATGCTACAGTACCTCAGAAAAAAGCAGGAGTAGCAATTCTATTCCTAGACAGTCTCAACTTCAAACCAAGAAGGATCAAATGACACAAAGAAGGTCACTATATATTGGTTAGCGGAAAAATTCAAGAGCAAGAGGTAACACTCATAAATATCTATGCACCAAACACAGGAGCATCCAACTATGTAAGACAAATCTCAATGGACATGAAAAACCTAATATCTAAGACCACAATCTTAACAGGAGAGCTTAACACCACCTTATCTCAAAAAGTTAGATCAACCAGACAAAAAATTAGCAAAGAAGTAGCAGAACTGAACCAGAGCTCACAATGAATTGACCTAGTGGACATATAGAGTGTTCCACCCAACTACAGCTGAATACACATTTTTTTCAGCTACACACAGGTCATTTTCCAAAATAGACCATATACTAGTCCATAGGTTATGCTTAAGTATATGCAAGAAAGCAGAAATAATCTCATGCAAATTATCTGACCAGTGTAATGAAACTGCAACTAAAAGACAAATGAAACCAGAAAAAAACCTCTAAATTAACGGAAGTTAAACAACACCCTACTCAGCAATCAATGGGTCACAGAAGAAATTAAACAAGAAATTCAATAATAACTACAATTCAATGAAAATTCAAGCACAACTTACCAGAATTTATGGGATGTGATGAAAGCAGTTCTTAGAGGGTATATCATAGCTATGAACTAACACATTAGGAAAACAGAACAGGAACAAATAAACACCCTAATGTTGCACTTCAGATATCTAGAAAAGGAAGAGCAAATGAAACCCAGAGAGCAAACATGGGAAGAAATAATAAAAATTAGAGCAGAAATTAACTCAGTTGAGATGAAGAAAATAGTTCAAAGAATCTACAAATCAAAAAGGTGGTTCTTTGAAAGACTAAATAATGTTGATAAGCCTCTAGCCAACCTCATCAAAAAAAGGAAAGAAAAATTCAAATACAAGCAATAAGGAATGAAAAGGGTGAAATCACCACAGATCCAGTGGTAACTCTGAAGATTATTAATAGCTACTTGGAGAATCTTTACACTCACAGAATAGAAGACATAGAAGAAATGGACAAATTCATTGAAAGGTACAAATTAACAAAACTGAATGAAGAAGATAGAACAACTCTCAATAAGCCAATAACAGCCAATGAGATAAGAAATGTAATAAAAAGCTTGCTGACAAAGAATAGTCTAGGTCTTGTTGGATTCACAGATGAATTCTACAAGAAATTTATGGAAGATATAATCCCTACACCCCTCAAGCTCTTCCATGAAATTGAAAAGGAAGCAGTCCACCTAAAATCATTTCTGGAGGCAAGTATTATACTGATTCCAAAACCAGGGAAAGACACAACTAAAAAGGAGAACTACAGGCCAATCTCCCTCAAGAACATAGATGCAAAAATCCTTATTAAAACCCTAGGAAATGGAATATAGCAAATCAAGAAGATCATACACAATGACAACGAAGTATTTATCCCAGGGATGCAAGGATGGTTCAATATTCAAAAATCTATAAATGTAATACACTATATTAATAGACTGAAATCTAAAAATCACATGATCATCTCAATTGATTCAGGGAAAGCTTTTAATAAAGTCTGTCATTCATTCATGTTCAAAGTCCTACAGAAAATTGGTATAGATGGACTCTATCTTAACTTGATAAAAGTCATCTGTGAAAACCCAAGAGCTAATATAGTCCTAAACTGAAATCTTTTACTCTTAGATCAGGTATAAGACAAGGATGTCCTCTATCACCCCTCCTATTCAATATAGTTTTGGTATCATTAGCAATAGCCATTAGAAAAGAGGGAGAAAGTAAAGGAATCAGAATAGGTAAAGAAGAAGTTAAATTATCACTCTTTGAAGATTACATGATACCTTAGGTGGAATACTGAAAAAATTCCACCAAGAAACTAGTAGAGCTAATACAGAAATTCAGGGTCATAGCAGAATAAAGAGTCAATAGTTAGAAATCAATAGCATTCCTCTACACAGATAACAAACACACTGAGAGGGAAACAATAGAAACAATACCTTTTGCAATAGCACCACAGAAAATGAAATACCTTAGAATTCACTTAACCAAGGACTTCAAAGATCTTTTCACGGAAAATTACAATATGCTAAGAAAAGATATTATAGAGGATTTCAGAAAATGGAAAGATATTCCATGCTCCTGGATAGGAAGAACCAACATCGTGAAGATGGCCATTCCAATATTGCTGTACAGATTTATTGCAATCCCTATCAAACTGCCACCAACATACCTCCCAGACATAGAGAAATCTTTCCTAAATTTATTTGGAACCACAAAAGATCTAGAATAGCAAAGGCAATCTTGGCCAATAAAGACAAGGCAGGAGGTATCACAATTCCTAACTTGAAATTATATTACAAAGCCACTGTGATAAAACCAATACGGTATTGGCAACAAAATAGACCTGATGGTCAATGGAATAGATTAGAAGATGTAGAGGCATCTACATCTTCCTAATCTTTGACAAAGGAGCCAAACAAGTTTACTGGAAGAAAGATAGCCTCTTCATCAAATGGTGCAGGAAAACCTGGCTTTCTACATGCCAAAACCTAAAACTTGACCCAGCTCTATCATCATGCACTAAACTAAAGTCAAAATGGATTAAAGATCTAAAGATTAAAACATAAACACTCAATCTCCTCTAGGAGAAAGTAGGCGGAACTCTTGAATACTTTGTGGTAGGTAAAGAGTTCATGAACAAACATATATTTGCATGGGAAACACTTGAAAGAATCAACAACTTGGATCAACTCTTCTTGAGTATTTTCTGCACGTCAAAAGAAATTGTCAGCAAAGTGAAAAGAAAACCCACAAATTTTGAAAAAATCTTAACTAATAAGCAATCAGACAAATGTCTGCTCTCTAGAATATATAAAGAGCTAAGATACATTAGGGCCCTGAAATTTAAAGATCAAATTCAGAAATGGGCATCTGAAATGAATACATATTTCTCAGAGGACGAAATTAAAGAAGTGAATAAATATATGAAAAAATGCTCCATATCACTAGCCATCCATGAAATGCAAATAAAAACAACACTGAAAAATCATCTCACTCCAGAAAGAATGGCTATCATAAGGAAATCAACCAACAACAAATGTTGGAGAGGTTTCAGGGAAGAGGGAACACTTCTCCACTGCTGGTGGGAATGTAGACTTGTGCAACCATTGTGGAGGTCAGTGTGGAGACTCCTCAAGAGAGTAGGACTGGAAATCTCATTCAAGCCAGCTATTCCCCCTACGGGGAATTTTCCCAGAGGAACTGAAAACATTATATCATAATCATATATGTGTACCTATGTTTATAGCAGCACAATTTGTGATAGCAAAACTTGGAAACATGCACAATGTCCGTCACATGAGGAATGGTTGCAAAAGATGAGGCATTTCTATATAATGGTGAATTACTGAGCTATAAAGAATGATAAACTTGAAGCATTTATATTGAAGTGGATACCACTTGAACATATACTCATAAGTGAAATAAACCAGACACACATGTACAAATTTCATATAGTTTCCATAGTATAAGACGTCAAAGGAAGAAATACAATTGCAAATGTACAACAGTAACTAAAAAGAAATGAGTCAGATAGTTAGTGCAAATTGAACGGCATATGGTGCAAGGTACTAACCAGCTTTTCTTCTGGATGGTTAACAACCGAAACTCACAGATCAAAAATTGGAGAAATATAAGTGCCACAAGTTTAGCCAACATTTTGTCCCTAACCTTTCAAGGTCAGTGAAGACTCAGAACATAGGAGGACCTGTACTGTAACATTGTGAAACTCAGTTGAGCCCGAATTTTTCTGTTAAAGGATATTATGGAGCCACAGAGGAATGAGACTGATGATCTATAATATGCCTAGTGAGAGTTACATAGAGAGACAATTTTGTCTCAGTCTCTCATAGAGAGCAAACTGCTTAAGCATTGGCCATGACTCATCCGCATGGTGGACACAGACAGAAGATCTATAGAGTAAGGTACAGGATTACAAGATAATCCCTGAGGGGGATTCACTGACCTTATGAGAAACAAAAACTACATTTTTTGTAGTTTTTGTTTCTCATAAGGTCTTACTCTATCTTGGTCTTAACCATTGAGCAGAAAAGTACAAAAATTTGGTATATAATGCTGGGCCATAATAATAAGTTAAGCTGTAAATGGCTAAAGTCAACAACTTCTTCAGATAACTCACTATTATTGTGGAATCCTGGAATGTGTTGGGTTATGTTTCCGAGTTCAGGCACTTAAAATGGTTTAATAACAAGAGAGTGCCCATTTTTGACAGGTCTAGACAAAAAGAGGGGTATACAAAAGATGAACCATGATGTTTTTGTATAAACAGTACAGTAAGGATAAATATGCAGTGCTTCTGCATAATTCTGTGAGAAGCAAGATTTGCACTAATAGTGGTTGGACAAGGTATTATGCTAGCTTCTAGTACTATGAACAACCACTAGGAAGATAACAAGGTAGAAAGTATTAATTATTGAATCTGTGATATAATTCAGGTATAAAAAAATAAGATAAGTATATAGCTACATTCTCTTAATTCACTGATAAGAGACATCTGATACAATATTGTCTGTAAGTGTAATATCATGCATGCATCTTGTACGATACCAAACCATTATGAAAACAGTTTGCAATGTATTTAGTTATCAAACCTGTCCTGTCAATTTATCTTGAAATTGTCTCATTGCTATTTGTTCTTCAATAAAAAAATTTTCCAGGATAAAGGAAAGGAAATACAATTAAAATAAATAAATAAAAAAGGAAATAAAATACAAATAATTCAGATTTTCACTTAACAAAGTAATATGAATTTCATGGTATTTGTTATAATACATAGTGCTTTCTTCCCACCAGTTATTCATATGACCAGATATATGCATGTAATACTGGAAGAAGAAAGAAATGTATACAAATTAAAAGAGAAAAAGTATAAACAATTGAAAAAACTAAACAAATTAAAACATTAACTGCTCCTTTTCGTAGACCAGCAGAAATTTACAATTCTGTTGCTCAAACCATCCTGCTTATGTACATAGATAAATCTTTTCCCCCTACTCCTCTCCTATCCTTTTCTTGATTGCCACAACCCATGTAGGAGGTATTAAGGAGTATCTAATGGATAGAGAAGAAAGGCTGCTAAATATTTGGATACAAGTGGATTACTACCGCTGGCCAACTTATGCTGAGCTGAATTAAACTAGCATGGTGCTGGGTGCAGGGGCACCTGAGGATTGTTCTAAGCAGCATAAAGATAGAACAGGAGAAACTGCAAAAAAGCTGTTAGGGTTGTTGTTTGGAGAAGCTGTTGGAAACTGCTAGTTCTCTTGGGTTCTGCTGGAGGACTGTCATGCTGGCTTTCCTCATGCACTTTGAAGGAGTTCTCATTCTCACCTTGAGCATCAATTCCTGGCTCCAGAGGGGAAAATGGTGGACTGCTCAGCCTCAGAAAGAAGCTTGTCATGTTGGCTTCTCCCTGAGGGAGAACTCAGCTTTCCTCACTGCTGGAGAAGCTCAGGACCTCCCTGTTGCTGAGGATGGTTCTGATAGTTCAAGGGGAGCTCAGGTGCTTACCTGGAGCATTGTTTCCTGGCTCCTTCAGAACCCTCAGCCTCCTAGCCCAGGTCCTTCATCCAGCTGGCATAGACTTTCCAGTTTCCACCACTGGCCTTTGGGCCTTTTAGCACAGATCTGTGAAGGGGTCTACATGGGACTTTGTGGTGGCCTCCAGTTGGACTTGTGGAAGGCATGGTTATGAACTCTAGGTTTTCAGCTAGACTCATGAAGGATATTAGGATTCAGGTCTTCAGTTGGATTCTTTGGTTTTTAATGTGTGAATAGATTTCCTGCAGTTCATGTATATCATTCTTCTTTGATTCTTTATAATATAATATTATAAAACATTATTACATTATCTTATATTATAGTGTTCACCTCATAAAAACCCCAAACCAAATAAAAGAGATCTTTAACATTAAGGAGTTATCGGTCCCAAAGTGTCAAAAGTGCTAAGGAACCTTTCTGTAGAGATATACTATGTGCCAATTATCCAGGTCAATTATAAACACAAGGCACCAAATTCTCAGGGAATCTTTTCATACCTTGGTTCTACTATTATATCTCTAAATTCCTTAGTCCCCTAAATTTTCAATAAAGTGCATAATTGCAGACAAATTAGTCTCTTTATTAAAAAGTAAATACCAGTACTCGTACATTTTACTTCCTATTTGTCACTTCATTACAGTAAAGTAATATCACTTTTTTTCTAAGGTGTGATTTCCTAAAAATTCTACTTGATGTTAATTATCTAAGAGTTAGATGGACATGCAGTCAGATATAAAGCACCATGTATAACATAAACAGTGTAATTTCTCTTATGTGGACCTCATATTTTAGGAAAACACAAATATCCAGACATTTGGACTTCTATATTTAATTTTTTCAATTCATTTATTCATTGAGGCAAACAGCACTTATGGATGTTCTAGTTCCATAACCTAAATACACAGACAAGACACAAATATATTTTACTCTAGTCTGATGAAAAGGCAAATACCTAAGATACAAAATGACACATGCCATAAATAGAAATACCAAATGAGTGTTAAGACAGCTTCCAAGGGACAGAGCCAGGAAGGGCTTCCCAGAATAGGGTGAGGCTTGAACTGAGAAAATGTTACAGAAAACATAGCACACTTAAATGCTAGCATTTAGCCTACAGTTCTCTTCTGATTTTGAACTCCACTCATTCACAATTCTTGCTTCATTATTTAAACAATAGCAAAATGACAATCTGACCAATGTGTACAGACAAAAGTGGAAACAAGTTAATTTCAATGAATACTCAAGTGTTAAAACTAATTTTATCAAAACTGGTTGTGATACTCTATGCCTGTAATACCAGGACCTTTGAGCAGAAGCACGATTCCCATAAGGTAGAGGGCAGTTTGGGCTTCATACTGAGCTCAACCCTACATAGTAAGACCCTGTGTCAAAAACAAACATCTCTCAAAACTTTATCAGAGTTGTTCCCATTGCTTCCATCATGTCCAATCTCTAGTTATGCTTTTTATTTTTATTGTTATTTAATTTTTTAAATTAGTTTTATTGAGAAAAAAATTGCAATGGGACAGCTTCAATACAGGTAGTATGAGAGTTACAAAAATTAATACATTGCATTTTTTAGAAGAGTTCAGCATTTTAGAAAGTTGTCCATGCTGTTCTAAAACTCCTGAGCTCAAGGGAGCCTCCTGCCTCAGCCTCAAGTATAAGCATGTGTTATATGCACAAGTTGGTTTTATTTTTCAAATGTCCTAACTTCCACCAAGTAAACAGGCCACTCAGTTAATAACTACTTCTTTCTGAGTTTCTAAAACTGTCAGGAGAAATAATCACAGCTATGTTCTTTCTTCCAGTTAATTTATTCTTCCAAATGTTTGATTTCTTCGACTCGCCAGACCACAATACTTCACTTTGAGTTCTGTGCCTGAGTCACCAGGCGTTCCAAGATACAACTACAAAGTGGGCTTCCAAAATCTTGTGGTGACTTCAGGCTGCAAGAATTCCAGGACGCTGTGTCTCCCTAACTGGACTACTTTTTCCTTTGAGTCGCTGGCACTTGTCACAAATCTGTTTAGATTTAGCCAAATGGGAATAACTTTTGTGGATTCGTTTCCAACACAGCTCGACAGACTTGCATCAAACTTTATGTTTAGTGCTTTTAAATCTAGCTTAGGGCACCACTAAGGAAGTGTCTACTTTATTGGAAGGTGACCAAGTCAGAATCACTATTCTGCTTCTATTAAATGCCTCTGCGTCCCTTCTCCTCACCACTTAACCAAGCAGAGTACCCAATAACGGGAGACTGGGACATACATGAAGGATGGAATGGAAGAAACTGTTTCTCAGTCTGGGCCTCAGAAACACCACATTTAATATTTGCACAGGAAGATTGAACTAAATGTTTTCTAACATCCTCATGACCATAATAATCCAGGAATCCAGTCTTTTTAGTGTAGCCTTACAAGGAACACATGGAATACCAGAAAGAAAAATAATTTTATATACAAGAAACAATCCTGATTCTCCAATGCTATTTTCAGAATAGCTTATGAGTCACTGCCCTCATCACAGACTTCTGTGCACCCCATTAAAACAAATGAAGGCCATGGAGCATCATGGTCAAAGAATTTTAGGAGATCCTGCTAGGGTTCCAAGGTGTAGGAGACACTTCCTGGTCCTCGTCTCAGTCCAAGAAACCAATATTTGTAATCCCAAAGTTACGTTATTGTAATCCCATCAAGCTGATTCCAATCTACCACTTTCCATGCAACCAATGGCGAAAATGAGGACACTAAATTATATTTTTAATCACTGGGGAGTTGAGGGGTTCTAAGTTCTGCCATGACATGGCTTTCCAGAATGAAGAGACCCAGGGCCTCACCTGGTTTTTATTCAGTGGGGGAGTGGCTTGAGGAGGATTGACTGAGAATTGTGGGAAGTAGGTGACTACTGTGAGCTGAGGTAGGTGGGTGGCCTACATTTACCTCTTTCATATGCAGAGAGATATGCAGAAGGAGTAATCTGCATTATATAGTATTTAATGTTTTGGGAAGTCTGGTGCTTCATCTTTGATGTAGTCGTTCAAGCCCCAGGAAGTCATAGCGTCTATCTCGAGGCTCGATCCCAGCTGGCAGAGTGTAGCATTAGCTCTACCATCCTGTCTCCACCCGGCTCATGTTAAGGAGTAGCAGGCTTATCAGGGAAACACACATGCCACCTTCAAAGACTATCACCAGCACCTCAGCTAGACCAATATGCATTGCTTAAGGCCAATTGAAGGATAAACAGAAGTCCTAGCCAGTTCTGTACATAATATGAGGAAATAGGATCAGATTCAGTCAAAATGGAGACAGTCACTCTTCTTTCAAGGAGAACTGCTCAGGTGGTCCCCCACCCCAAGGCACAGTTCGTGCACAGGAAAAGCTATGGGCTCCAGTCACTGTCCAGGGATGAAGGACAATGCCTGTGGACACGGAGGCCCATCTGTGAGGGTGACACAGGTATTCCAGGCCAGATGCTACTAGTGCTGGTTTGGTCCTACAGCTCAAGGAGCTTAGGCCAAAGATCTCAGGCCCTACATCTCTTTCAGAGCCTACCCTGGGAGGTGGGGAGAAAAGGAGCCTGCTGGTGCAGGGTCCCTATCTCTGTCATTATTTTCCATGTCCAGAGTGGGGACCAACGTTGGCTCCCAGCTGCTCATGGAACCACACACGGCCACCAGGAAACATTGCTGCTGCTACTACTGTCACCCCTACCAGCCACCCCTACTGGGTGCAGGCATGCAGAGAGCACCACTGCCACAGTTAGATGTGATAACTGTATTTCCATTTTTGTAAGTAAGACAGGAATTAGCTTATAAAGAAAAAAGGTTTACTTGGTTCATAGATTTGTAGGTGTTGGGCCATGCTTGCTTGGCCCTCTTCCTTTTGGCCCTATGGCGAGATAGTCCATCAAGGAGGGATATGTGGTGAGTTAAGTGTACTTAACTCATTCCACACTCTCTCTTAGGTCACACCCTCAGGGACTTCACTGGCTCCCTCTAGATTCTACCTCTTCCTGAGGGTCGGTTCTACCAGCCTCCCAATAACTCCATGGCTGGGACCACGTCTTTAATGTGTGGGCCTTTGGATGACACTTAGCCAAATCATGGATAGCATAGCTCAAAATTCTCTTTCTTTTCTGTGCCAGGACTGAATTCTTGGAAGAAGAATTAAAAATTAAAAAAATTTCACTTTTCTGATTTTTTTGTGAGAATTTCTTTACCTGTTGCTCCATCCTAGGAAAGTTTCTCTTCTCCATTTCTTCACCTTGAGCAATGCTGAAGTGTAAAGCAAATCCTTGATTCTCCTCATTCTCCTATTCATAAGCCCCAGGGACTCACGGAGATCCTTTCAAAAGCTGTATGATCAAGTTATTTGTATAATAACACTATGATACTGTTTAACACTCTACTGTGCCTCTTTTCACTGATAATATAAAATTAAGGTGGGGAAGACCTCAGGCATCTAAATCAGGCCTCAACATCTTACTGTGCACCAGTATGTGTTCTCAGCAGGAAGAGAGAGAACATTTTCTCTGGGCAGAGAACAACCTGTATTAATGGTGATACACCCCAGCTCTTGGTTCTCTTTCTTCATAATTTTCTGCATGATGGAGCATATGGTCTGCACACCAGGTGCAGTGGAGTCCCCAAGAAAAGCGAGTGTGTTACTGAGGCAGTTGAGGGTTGACTGGCTGCTTTGTGTGCAAACACCGTTTTTCCTGAAAGAAAATGCTTGACAGATTAAATGCATATATTATCCATACATGGATATTTGGCAGACATTTTCTTGCAAATCAGCAAATGAGCTTGTCACTTCAAGGAAAATAAGTGATAGTTGTGCTGCTCGTGACAAAGTTTGAGCTTTTCAAGTGAAAATTGGAATTTTGAAAGTCTTGTGTCTACTACCATGATCTTCACAGCTTCCTCATACTTCAAGATTTTTCTAACAAGAACCACGAAAATATTAATGAACGTGATTTTAATATTACATAATAAAATGCTTTAACATTTGGAAGAGAGGCATAATTTAGTGAACTGATTGTTTCATAATATTTCAACATGATGGATGATGCATGAGGTAAAATATTCTCCCACTATTGAAGATTCTAATATAACTGATGTAAAAACTTCTTCATTGACATGTTTCAGAATCCATGTCACAACTAACATTTGAGAACTGCTATCTGTCAAGTTTTATAATCAAAGAATAGGAAAAGCTCTCTGGATGACTCCTAAAATACTACTCCTTGGTTTCTAACTACTCATCAGTAGGATGGGGTCTAGTGCATGTCTAGAGTGGGTGCAGAAGCAGATAGGTGATTTCAGCCATTCCTGTTCACCTAGGAGCTTAACCCCCTGGAGCTGAAGGAATATAAGGCAAAGCTACTCATTCAGTTTTTGTTAACTTAATGATATGACTTTTTTTTTTTTAACACTACTCATGTTAACATGGTTGTTACTGGATTTATTACTTCTGTCTCTAAATAAGCAAATGAATATTCAAAGCATTTTCAGGGTTAATCTCTAAAGTACTAAATGCCAATTGTGGAAGCTCATATATAAACAAAACGTTTCTTGTTGGGGTCCTTAAGACTGGAGAGCCGATCAGCACTGAAATATATGACACTGGCTCCCTGCCACCTTCATACCAGCAGAATGACCTAAAGAATTAATGATCATTCAGAAATAAAGAAAAAAGTACACCCACAATCTTACCAAAACATGCACTTGCCAGGTAAGCACTTATTCTACTGAGTTATCTCCCTAGCCCAGAGATTTATTTATTTATTTATTTCCCTGGCTCAGGCTGCCTGAAGGGTAGGTCTGGTGAGGCAGGTGGAGCAGAGGATCTAAATGTGGTATCCTACCCATGACTACATTTGTATGAGCAGCTGCTTAAAGGACCAATCTAATGGGCAGGTCCCCTTGTTTTCCATGTGCTATTCTAATTCCTTTTTTGTTACTTTTCTCCTTCTAATCTGTCTTGAGTACTCAACTTTGTATGTTTCCTTAATTCCTTTTGTTGAATAAGGCAGTATACAAATAATGTAATTAGAGACCCGCCCAAGACCAGGCCTTCCCAGTGTGTGGGAGAACTTCCGCACTCCCCTGAGCCTGCTGGAGTCCCACACTAAGCCCAGGCTTACCACGTGAGTGAGACCATTTTCATTTCATTGCTCTCTTGGGACTGCTCCACCCCTCCAGAGTCAGCCCAAGCCAGCCTTGTCAGAGACACCTTCTGCCACACTCTTGGGACCCCTGCAGACGCACCCAAACCCAGGCCCTTGAGTGTATAGGAGAGCTTCTGCATTCTATTGTGCCTGCTGGATGCCTCTGGGCCAAGTCCAGGCCCGCAGCCCCCTCCAACCTCCAGAACCAGATCAAGCCTGCTTTCTGAGTGAGAACTCTCACAGCTCTCTCAGACCCCTCAAGACACAACCAAGGCCAGGCCTTGTGACTGTGTATGAGAGCTTCTGAGCTCTACAGCACCAACTAGACCCCTCTAGACACACCGTAATGTTGCACCTCCTACATCTAGAAAAGGAAGAGCAAACCATACCCCGAGCCCAAAGATGGGAAGAAATCATAAAGATTAAAGGAGAAATTAATTCTACTGAGATAAAGAAAACAGTTTGAAGAATTAACGAATCAAGAAGCTGGTTCTTTGAAAGATTAAGTAAAATTGATAAGCCCCTAACTAATCTCATCAAAAAGAAGAAAGAAAGAATTAAAATACAAGCTATAAGAAAGGAAAGGGTACGATCACCACAGACCCCACAGAAAAATTCAGAAGATTGTCAATAAGCACTTTGAGAACCTTCACTCTCAAACAATAAAGGACACAGAAGAAATGAACAGATTCTTAGAAAGGTACAAATTACCAAACCTGAATCAAGCAGATATAACAACTCGCGATAATCCAATAACAGCCAATGAAACATGAAATGCAATGAAAAGCATACAGACAAAGAAAAGTCCAGCTCCTGATGGACTCACAGCTGAATTCTACAAGAAATTTATGGAAGATATAATCACTATAATCCTCAAATTCTTCAATGAAATTGAGAAGGAAGCAATCCTCCTTAAATCAATCCTGGAGGTGAATATTATTCTGAAACAAAAACCATTTAAAGATGCAACTAAAAAAGAGAACTACAGGCCAATCTCCTTCATGAACATAGATGCAAAATCCTCAATAAAACTTTAGCAAATAGAATACAGCAAATCATGAAGAAGATTATACAGTGTGTCCAGGAATTATTCACTCCAGAGGTGCAAGAATGGTTCAATATTTGCAAATCTATAAATGCAATACACTATATCAATAAAGGCAAATCAAAAAAACCACATGATCATCACAATTGATGCAGAAAAGGCTTTTGATAAAGTTCGACACTCATTCATGTTCAAAGTCCTAGAGAAAATTGAGATAGATGGCCTCTAAGTCTGATAAAAGCCATCTATGACAACACAATGGGTAATGTAGTTCTCAATGGGGAAAAGCTGAAATCTTTTACTCTCGGATCTGGTGCAAGACAAGGATGTGCACTATCACCCCTCCTATTCCATATAGTTCTGGAATCATTAGCTAGAGTTTTTAGAAAAGAGAGAAATAAAAGAAGAACTTAAATTATCATTATTTGCAGATGACATGATACTTTACTTGGAAGACCCAAAAACCTCCACCAAGAAGCTACTAGAATTGATGCACAAATTCAGTATCATAGCAGGATACAAAGTCAATAACACAAAAATCAATAGCATTCCTCTACACACATAACAAACACACTGAGATGTAAATTAGAAAATCAATAACTTTTACAATAGCACCATGGAAAATGAAATATCTTGAAATTATCTAACTAAAGAACTCAAAGATCTTTTCAATGGAAGTTACAGTACTCTGGACAAGAGGTCATAGAGGATTTCAGAAAATGGAAAGATATTCCCTGCTCCTGGATAGGAAGAACCAATATTGTGAAGATGGCCATATTTCCAAAATTGCTGCACATATTTAATGCAATTCCTAAGCAACTACCACCAACATATTTCCGAGATCTAGAAAAATCATTACTAAATTTTATTTGGAAGCAGAACAGACCTAGAATAGCAAAGGCATTCCTGACCCACAAAGACAAGGCAGGAGGCATTACAATTCCTGACTTGAAATTGTACTACAAAGCTGCTGTGATAAAATAGCATAGTACTGTGAAAAAAATGGACCTGAGGATCAATGGAACAGATTAGAAGATGCAGAATCCTCAATGAACACACGCAGCCACTTTATCTTTGACAAAGTAGCCAAACATGCTCATTGGAAGAAAGATAACCTCTATAACAAGTGGTGCTGGAAAAACTGGCTATTTACATGCAGAAACCCAAAAATTGACCCATGTCTATCATCATGCAGTATGTCAAAGAGGATTTAAGATCTAAACATTAAAACAGAAACACTTAATCCTAGAGGAGAAAGTAAGTTGAAATCATGAAGACATAGGGGTAGGCAAAATTTCATGCACAAAAACCAAATTACATGGACAATACTTGAATGAATTAATGATGGGGATTTCCTCTTATTGAGAAATTTTTGCATGACAAAAGAAATTACCAGCAAAGTGAAAAGACAATCCAAAAATCTGGAAAAAATCTTAACTAATAAGAACTCAGACAAAGATCTGCTCTCTAGAGTTTATAAAGAACTAAAAAACATTAGGGCCCCCAAATTTAAAGACCAATTCTAGAAATGCGCATTCGCGATGAACACACACTTCTCAGAGGACAAAATTAAAGAAGCAAATAAATATATGAAAATATGCTCCACATCACTAGTCATCCATGAAACGCAAATTAAAATGACACTGTGATACCATTTCACCTCAGAAGGAATAGCTATCATAAACAAATTAAGTAACAACAAATGCTGAAGAGGCTGTGAAGATAATGGAATTCTTTACCACTGCTGGTCAGTACATAGACCAGTGCAACCATATGGAAATCAATGTGGAGAGCCCTTAGAAAGCTAGGACTGGAAATCCCTTTCAAGCCAGCTATCCCCCCACTGGGAATTTTGTGGAGGAACTAAAAATGTCGTATCATAGTGATATATGTTTCCCTATGTTTATAGGAGCACAATTTGTGATAGCCAAATATTGAAAACAAGTAAGATGCCCATCACCTGAAGAATGGATGAAAAAGATGTGGCATTTTTATACAATGGAGTATTACTCAGCTATTAAGAATGATAAGCTTGAAGCATTTATATTTAAGTGGATGACACTTGATGATATACTCATAAGTGAAATAAACCAGACTCACATGTGTAAATATCATATAGTTTCCCTAGCATAAGAACTCAAAAGAAGAAACACAAATAGAAAGGTATAACACAATTAAAAGGAAAGTGAGAACTTGAGGATTAGACAATGAAGAGAGGGCAAGGGAAGAAGTTAGGAAACATGTCAGGAGCAAGGCCATACGTTTATATGCAGAAGTTGGATAAGGCAGCTGTCCTGAGAAACTTCGGCATGTTGTTGAACTAGCAGTTAATTGGTAGGAGTCTCACCCTGACTAACTACATATGCTGATACCTGTGAACTAAACAACTGCATTGAAGATAGCAATATGTAATAGTTGGGTCATGCTTGGAATGCCTGTCATTCTGATCTTGTAAATATGCACTGCTTGTCATGTCATTCCAATTATGGCCATACTGTCTCTCAAGTAAATGTTTGTTTTAAAAAAGGATAATGAATGAAAAAAGAGACAAGGAAAAAAATGTCATAGACTGTCCTGCTAAAATGCTGTATATGGTTAGATTTCTAAATTTCTGTGTAAAAAATATGTAATTGTTCATTTATGTCTTTTAAAATATTTTTAGTTATTTAATTTTGTTTCTTCATATTCAGTAGGGCCTTAAAATTTCATATATGAATACTTGATGCAAATACCTGTTCCATGATTTGCCTAAGATGTTTGATATTCAGACAGATAGGTTAAACCTAACTGCATACGTTGTGGGGTAATAATAATAATCTTCTCTTCTATAGGGTTAACAACCTGAGTTTGGAAACCAAAAATTAGAGAAAAAGAAGGGCTGCAAGGACATCAAACATTTTGGCCCTAGCTTTTCAAGGTCAGTGAAGTCTTGGGACATAAGAGAACTTATACTGTAACATCATGTAACTCAGTTGTGTCCCAAATTTTCTAATCCATGAGATCATTAGTGCACAGAACAATGTGATCGGTGATGTAGAGTGTGCCTAAGGAGAATCATATGGAGAGAAAACTTTCTCTCAGGCTTTTGCAGAGAGCAAATTTGTCAAGCAATGGCCATAACTCATTCACACTGACAAAGGATTTACAAAGTGCAGTACGGGATTTCAGGATCAATTGTGAGGGGACTTGACTGTCATTGTAGGATACAAAAGTTACATTTGTTACTCTACAGGTCTTGCTTTATCTTGGTCTTAACCATCCAGCAGAGAGGTACAAAGTTGAGTTATAAAAAGTAAATCCATATTAATAGGCTGACATGTAAAAGGCTCAAGTCAAGAACTTTTGACACTGACAGTCCCATAGAAAAGCCACTACTGTTATGGACTACTTAACTATATTAGAATATTTTGCTGAATTCACGCACCTACAATATTTAAATGACAATGGAATACCCTTCTCTAGCAAAAATAAACAAAAAAGTGGATCCAATTGAATGACTATTTTGTATCTGTATAATTTAAAATAGGATAAATATACAGCTACATTCTCTTAATTCAATGAATAAAAAGATTTGTTCTAATAATGTTTATGGATAGGATATCATGTCTGCATCTTCTACAATGAATAACCACTAAGACAACAATTTGCATTATATTTATTATTGAAGCTATACTACTAATCAGTTTTGAAACTGTCTCATTATTATTTGTTTCTCAATAAAACTATTTTAAAAAATGAAAAAAGTCACATATTATTTGTAGTGAAATTTTTAAAAAGAATTTGAACTGGTAGTATTTAGACAAGATATCATGTCTATCTTGTACCATGAGTAACTACTACAAAGACAATATGTATTAATTATTGTAACTGTTCTACTAACCTATTTTGAAACTGTTTCATTGCTAGTTCTTTCTCAATAAAATTATTTTAAAAAAGGAAAAAAACCCAAATAATATAATTAAAAAATAGTTTTGTGGTATACAGAAACAAAATATTTTTCAGAAGTGCAAGAAGTAAAGTCTTTTGTCATTGCTTTTAATACATGTTTGCCACGCAATGATTGTACTTACCATGGGAGTTTGTACATGGAGATAATCCCCTTCAACTCTTTCTTGTACCCTTCCACTCTCATGTTTCCCCGTTCCCTCCAACTCTCAGCTCCCTTCCTATTTACAAAAGCTGACTTTTCATTTTCTCTTCAATTCTTTTTTAAAATACCCTTTCCTATCTTTCCTAGCTTCTTTCTTTGTCTTTTGTTCACCTTCCATTTAAAAAATGTCTTCCCAATAACTCTTTTCATTTTCCTGTTTAATTAAATGTTAAGATTCTCATGTAAAAGAACACATTCAATATTTAATCTTGCATATCTCATTTATTTTAATTAACATCAGTCTTGCAAATGAATTTATTTTGAACTCAATACAATGATATCAACACTTTCCTTGACATATTTTACATATTCTTTCCTTGTCATTGAAAATATTCTAGTTTGACATTTTGCTCCAATAATAAAAAAGGTAAAATTACAAAAAGTAGAAAACCTAAATGACTTTTCATGTGGAAGATGTATTTTGGTAATCCAGAAAAAAATCTATGAGTGACTCAGTTTTATAAATCAGTTGTGAATTAAACTCATTTGGCCACATGATTAATATTTAACTGAATGCAGGAGTTCACAAGCCTGAATAAAAGACCAAGCTTATTACACAAGAGGTATCTACTTTCTGAATTTATTATTATTTTTCTTCCCCATTGAAATGATCAAGATGATGTGAGTGAAAATTATGAACTATTGGCTAAGACATGATCCACTGAGAGTGATTTTGAATTCTTTTCAAGAAGACCGGAGATCATAGTAAAATCTGGTCTGGTCATAATATATGTATCTCTGTGAAATTATTAATTCATAACATTCATTGCATTTGAAATTTTACAGTAAAATACAACTTTTACATAAAATTCTTACATTTAAAGTCTCATTTGGAATTATGCTCTTTTAAGTGAAATTGTGCACCTGATGGAAGCTCTGGTCCTAGATGTTTGAAGAATTTGCATACTCATTTCCACAGTGGTTGCACCAGTCTGCTCTCCCACCAACAGAGAAGAAGGGCTCCTTTTTCCCACAGCTCTGCTAGCACTTATCATTCGTTGATTTGCTCATAACCGTCATTGTTTTTTGAGTCAGAAGGATTCTAAGTGCTTATTTAATTTGTAATGCTTGGATGATCAGTAGTGTTTTCTTTTTTCATTTTTTTTTTTTTTTTTTTGCCATTTCTACTTCTTTTAAGAAGTATCTATTCATTTTAGATGCCCATTTGGGATTGGGTCTTTAAATTTGTGTGTGTGTGTGTGTATGTTATTTCTTAGTATTTGCTAAGAGGATTAAAAACATCATACCACAGTGATATATTCACATCCATGTTAATAGTAGCACTGTTAGTAATAACTAAATCTTTGACAGCTCTAATGCTCATCAATCAATGAATGGATAAGATCTGTAATTTTTTTATATAGTAGAGTATACTACTCAACCAAAGAAGGATAAGCTTGAGACACATAGCTAAATGTGTGGACACTGAAGTCATATCCTTAAGCGAAATAAAGCAGAAATACATGTGTAGTTATCACATTGTCTCCCTCTGTGGGAAAGCGAAAGTGCAAGTATGAACCAAATGTATTATAGATACTGAAAAATATGAAGGAATTGTCTTTTTCTTGGCAGAACTGGGGATTGAACTCAGGCCCTTGCACTTGCCAGGGAAGCACTTATTCCACTGAGCCATCTCCCCAGCCCCATGAAGTAATTGTTCAAAAGGAAAGGGCATTGGGGAAGTGTGGAGAAAGCAGAAAATGAGAAGAAAAAGAATAAAATGGAAAGCTTGATAAATAAGGAGGGGAAGAATGGTGGAAGAGAGGAGAGAAGAACGAGAAAATAAAAAGTGGAACTAAGATATACCACATATAGGCACAAATTTCCTATAATGAATGTGATCATTATGTATACCTAAGCTGTACTAATAAACTGAGTCAAAGAGATTATGGGATGCATAAGAAATCATATGTCGGGAAGTGTTTTTACAAAGCAGCAAGTTTTGCCAGAACCATGTATTAAAGATGATATCTTTCTTCCAGTAGACATATAAGGCCCCTCTGACAAAGATAAGGTAGCTGAATGTGTTTATAGTGGTATCTTCACCCAGTAATATTGAACCTTGGTTCTGATTTTTTTGCGAATGCCATGTTGATTTTATCACAATAGCTTTGTAGTATAATTTCATGTCAGGGATTGTGATGCCTTCTGCCTTTCCTTGTTGCCTAAGTCTGTTTTTGCTCTTCTAGGTCTCTTCTGGTTCTAGATATATTATTTTATTTTTTCTTTTTTGTGGCTGGCTCAGCCTGAACTGGGGTGATGGCTGACATGGTGTGTGGTGTCTGACATGGCGTGTGGTGCCAGGGGTCAAACTGGTCCTTGCACTTGCCTAAGCTTGCCTAAGCAGGCACTTTAGACCATTGAGCTATCTCGCTGGCCCCTCTAGATTTATTTTAGTAATATTTTTTTTGTAGATCTGTGAGGTATACTAATGATATTTTAATTGGGTTTGCACTGAGTCTGTATAACAATTTTGGGAATCTGGCCATTTTCACAATGTTTATTCTTCTTATCTATGAGCAAGGGATGTATTTTTATTTTCTAAAATTCTCTTTGATCTTTTTGTTCAGAGTATTTTATTTTCATGGTCCACATCTTTTATTTCCTTTGTGGGACTATTCCTAAGTATGTCATTTCTTTGGATGTTATTGTAAAAGGTATGATTTTTCTAATTTCTCTTTCCATGAGTTTTTTGTGTACAAAAAATGCTATTGATTTTTTGAGGGTTGACTTTGTACCCTTATGTGCTGCTGACTTTTTATTAAACACACAAGACTCTTGGCAGAGTTTTTGGGATCTTCTCTGTAGTGTATCATGTCATCTGCAAATAATGATAATTTCATTTCAATCAGTATTCATTTATCTGGCTAATATAATGATATTGAGTAGAAGTGATGACAGTGGGTATCCTTGTCTTTGTCCTGATTTTAAAGCGAGGGCTTTCAGTTTTGGCCTATTTAGCATGATGTTGGCTATTGCTTTGTCATAGGTGACTTTTATCAGGTAGAAGTAAATGCTGTTCATTCCAATTTTCTGTAGGGTTTTTATCATGAATGAGAGTTGAACTTTGTCAAATGCTTTTTCAGAATCTATTGAGATGATAATGCGATTTTTGTTTTTTCTTATTTGATGTGGTATATTACATTTACTGATTTTCATATAGTGAGTAAAATACGCCTGCATTCCTAAGTTGAGTCCCTCTTAGTCGTGATGTATAATCTTCTTGATGATTTGCTTCATTCTATTTGGTAATGTTTTATTGAGGATTTTTTGCATCTATGTTCATTAGAGAGACACCTATACTTCACTGTTTTTACTGGGTCTTTTTCTGATTTTGGTATCCTCTTAATACTTGGCTCTAGGAACAACTTAGGGAGAATGGCTTCTCTTTCAATTTCATTGAAGAGTTTGAAGAGTATTTGGATCTTCTTTAAATTCCTTGTAGAATTCAGCTTGAATCCATCAGAAACCTGAACTTTTCTTTGTTGTTAAGTTTATTTTTTTTTTATTACATTTTCAGTTTTCTTCCCTGATATTGAGTTATTCAGAATTTCTGTGTCCTCTTGATTCAGCATTTGTAATATATTTAGGAATCCATCCTTTTCCCCTGTGTTTTCCATCCTATGAGAGAAAAGATTTTGGAAGTAGGTACCGATGAACTTCTGTATTTCTATAGGATCTGTACTGATTTTGTCCTTTCCATTCCTTATTGCATAAATTTGAATATTTTTCTTTTCTTATTTTGATAAATCGGGCTAGGAGTTTATCAATTTAGCTTATTCTGTCAAAGAACCAACTCGTCAAGTCATTAATTATTCGTATGGTTTTCTTTGTCTCCAGTGCACTAATATCTGCTCCAAGCTTTATAATTTCCTGCCTTCTTTGGGCCTTGGATTTGACTGGTGTTTCTTTTTAAGTGAACTTGACATACAGCATGAGGTTATATGGGCTCATTCAATTTTCCTGATGTGAGAATTTACTGCCGTAAATTTCCCTCTTCAGACTATTTTCATTGCATCCCACAGGTTCTGGTAAGCTGTATCAGTATTTTCTTTTGATTATGAAAATTGTTTAATTTCTTCTTTAATTTCATCTGTGTCCAATTAATATTCAGAAGAGTGTTATTATTTTCTATGTATTAATGGAAATTTTAATGCTTCTTTTATCAATAATTTCTAGTTGATCATCATTGCACTATTATCAGGTAATATGCATGAGATACTTTCAACTCCTCTGCATTTATTTAAGCATGCTCTATGTGCTAGTGGATGTTCTATTTTGGAAAACATCCCATGTGCAGCTGAGAAGACTCTGTATTCTGATGTTGGATGGAACACTCTATAAAGTTCTCCTGAGTCCATTTCTTCACAAGTTTGGTTTGTTCTATTCTTTGCTGACTTTTTTGTCTAGTTCATCTATTTGTGACAATGATGTGTTTAAATTCCCTACTACAATTATATTATTGCTTTTTGATTTTTCATATCTGTTACAATTTATCTTATATAGTTGGGTGCTTTTGCATTTGGAGCATATATATTTATGACTGCTATCTCTTCCTCTTGCAGTTTTCTGCTAATATGTATGTAGTGACTTTATGTCTTTTGATAATTCTTGGTTTAAAGTTTACATTGTCTGCGACCAGCATAGCTATCCATGCTTTTTTTGTGGGTTCCCGTCATATGGAGTATTGTTTTCCATCCTTTGACTTTCAGCCTATGAATTTTTAAAAAGAATTTTATTGAGAAACAAATATCAATGAAACAAATATCAGTTTCACAACTGATTACTGGCACACTTTTAAGAATTAATACATTGCATATTGTTATAGTAATTATTCATTGTACAAGATGCAGACATGATATCCTTAAACATTATTATAACAAACCTCTCTATTCATTGAGCTAAGAGAATGAAGCTGTATATCTATCTTAACTATTTTGAGTATGCAAATACATAAGGGTCATTCATTTCTATCCCACTTTTTTGGTTAGTTTTGTCAGAGATGGGCATTCCATTGTCATTTAAATATTGTAGGTGTTTGAATTCAGCAGAATCTCCCAATATAGACCAGTAGTCCATAATAGAAGAGGGTTTTCTGTAAAACTGGCAATGTCCAAAGTTGTTGACTTGAGCTTTTTATAGCTCAGCATATTAATGGGGCTTTACTTTTTGCATTTCATTTTTATACTTTTCCACTGGATGTAACGTTAAGACCAAGATAAAGCAAGACCTATAAAACAAAAAATATAACATTTTTATCTGATAAGGTCAGTCAAGTCCCCTAAGGATTAAACCTGAAACTCTATACAGCAGTTTGTAGATCCTTTATGAGTGTCAGCCATGTGGATGAGTCAGGGCCATTGTTTGACCAATTTTCTCTCTGTGGAAGACAGAGAGAATGATTTCTCTCCATGTGACTCTCCTTAGGCACACTCTACATCATCAATCACCTTCCTCTGTGACCCCATAATCTCCTTGATCAGAAAATTTGGGACACAACTGAGTTACATGATGTACAGTACAGTTTCTCCTATGTCCTGAGTCCTCACTGACCTTGAAAGTCTAGGGCCAAAATGTTGGGTGTCCTTGTAGCCCTTCTTTTTCTCTAATTTTTGGACTACAAATTTAGGTAGAAATCATCCAGAAGAGAAGCTTATTATTACCCTACAACTTATGCTGTTGGGTTTAACCTATCTGTCTGAATATGACATCTTGGGCATCACATGAAATAGATATCTCGGGCATCATTTGGAGCAGGTATCTCCCATCAAGTACTGATATGTTAAACTTTAAGTCCCTGCAGACTATGCAGACAAAAATTTAAAAAATTTGAAAAATATGAATAAGCAATTACATAATTCTTTTTTCTTTTTTTTTCCATTTATTTTTATTTTATTAAAATACAAATGTCAATCAGACAGTTTCAAGACACCTTAACCATACAGAGTCGATGAATTAATACATTGCAAACTGTTTTCATAACGTTTTGGTACTGTACAAGGTACATACATGAAATTATATTTACAGGTTTTTTTTATAGCTGAATTATATCAAAGATTCAATAATTATTTACCTAGTGGACGACCATAGCACTAAAAGCCGACATAATATCCTGTCCAACCACCATTAGTGCAGATCTTGCCTATCATAGAATTATGTAGAAGCACAGCGTTATCTATCCCAACTGTACTGTCTATACACACACATCCTGATTTTTTCTTTCTACAACCCTTCCTTTGTCTACACCTGTCAAAAGTGGGCACTCCATTGACATTCAACTA